>CAXKVR010000070.1:0-265367 GCA_964058845.1 Carex sylvatica
GTGAGAGAGAGAAGTTGGATTAGCTGCTGCAAGTGCAAGCTAATTAAACTTTCTTTTAGGTCTGTGGTGTCAGTGTGAACTGTGAAGTAAAAAGAGTCCACACTCTCCAGGAAATAAATCTGCTGCGATTCTTTGGAATTTGGAATCGCAGGGACTCTGCTCTTTCAAATCAAATCATTCATTTTTTGGAATACACGAATCTCAAAAACAGTTGGTTTTAAGCACGAATCACAAAACAAATAGATGGTTTGATTTGGAAAAGCAGGATCCCTGCGATTCCAAAGAATCGGAGCAGATTTATTTCCCACTCTCCATTACAATATTTGATGCATGAAACAAATCTTCAATACAATTGGTTGGTCGGCCTATATGGATTTTTTAATTCTTTTTTCTGCAAGTGGCATTTTTAATTACACACTAATCCATGAAGGCATGTTTGATTTGGGTCTTCCGGGAACAAAAATTGGAGAAAGTAGGTTATTGTTCTCGAATAAAAAAAAAAGAAAAAAGGAAAAGTAGAAAGTGGGTGAAAGACGCACCACACGTTTCTCTCGCTTTCCGGAGATTAAATGCTATGTATGTATGACTTAGGGATTCAAATCCGTGCTATTATCTTTTTTGGACAGCAACTCTATAATTCTTGATTTTTTTAATTCAGCTGTTCAATTTTTTTTGGAAACTAATCTCAAGTAATTTTTTTTAGAACTTTTTTTACATGTATCTCGAAACAATTTAATGAATGGATCTTGATTTCTCCTTACCTCTCTGATTCGAGTTGAGATTTGGATTATCGACAAGCGTGCGAGATCGTGTTGATGTGCTACGTTTGATCTATTCACAGTGCTTTGAAGTAGTGAGCTAGCTTTCGAATTCGCAAGGGCACGAGGAGCCGAGCAACTAGCATTGATCTCCTCCTATAACATGGTCCATTAACTGTGTGTGATTGATTGCTTGTTTATGGTAAGATCTGATCTAGATCGTTAAAGAAATTTTTGAAATGTATCTACTAGTCTAGACCGTTTCCTAACACTCTGATCACAACAACAACTCTTTGATTTCAGATTTTGTCTAGCCTTTTGAAGAATTATTGTTTAATTGCTCAAGACCTTAAATCTTATTGCGAGCAGATCGACACTTATTTATAATACTCGATAGAATTATGCACTTGTAATCAGATCTAGTACAACCGAGTTATAAATTTAAAAGTACTGACACTAATCTATCCATCATGGTGTTACTTTAACAAAACTTTATGCTCAATCGCTTAATACAATAGTAGTTATGGTGGGTAATTTATAGGCAAGGTCACGTCCCGATGTAGTGCGCAATAGGTATTCGAGTAAATTTGTGAGTGAGATCTTTTTGGTATAGAAAATATAGTTTGAACAGGTGCTAACCTAACTGAACCAGGGTTTGCGATGCAAGAACTAATATGCCACTTCCAATGTGGTATTTGATAATGATTTAGACAAGTAAGATTGCTATAACTAATATATTGAACTTTTGTATGAAAATTATATTTTTTTATCAATTTGAAATATTTTACAATCTTTTAAGAATTGGGATAGATATATATAATTTAATTTAAAAAAATAACCATTGAATAAAAATAATTCTATTTTTTCCTCCAAAAATATATATGATAAGAAAATAAATAAATATATAAATATAAAACTTATAGCCCTTCATAATATTTGATCGTTTATAATATCATATTTCTAAAAGCAAGATGCATGCGAAGTCAAAATACCAGCCGATGGATCGTTTTAAGAAGCTATATTATAGAAATCATAATTAAATAAAAAAATGCAAATGAATAAAACTAAAATGGGATTACCAACTTAGATCTGGAGAAACAAAAGAGTAAGTTAGCAGCCCTTCCACCGCACCAGTTGTTGCTGCAGATTTGTTCTTTATCCTTTCCCTGTTTTGTTACCTTATTGGAATTGTGAGAGGGGGATGTTGGATTAGCAGCTGCCAAGCTTTAATGATAACTCTTTTTAAGGTCTGTGGTCAACTAATTGTTCTTTTTAAGCTTTAATGATGTGGCTGTGAGGCTGTGAGTTCAGAAGAAGAGTCCAGATTCTCTGTTACACCACTCAAAAACAATATCTATGTCTATAATTCACGTATACCAGTCAAAAACTTCAAAATTACGTATTTCCCGTCTAAACTTCAAAATTACATATTTACCCTTCCAAACTTTCAAAACTCACAAATTTACCCTTTTATTGTCTTTTATGTTAAATTTCATTTTAAATTTATAAAATATCCATTTTATCTATTATTAAAAGCATAAAAAAATTGTATCTTGCTTGAAAAAGACGTTTTTTCTTGTCCTTTTTCTTTTTCGTTTTTTGTTACCTTTTGGCCTAATATCAAGAGGAATCGACGCTTGGGATGCAGAGAGAGAGGAAAGCTCTGAGATGGCGTTGAATGAACAGGAATTAAAAAGAAGTGAGAAGTGACCAGAAATTGTGAGAGACGGAAATTCGATTAATTAGCAGCTTTAAATTCCTTGATTTTGACTGTTTGAATTTTCAGCAAAATCTTCAATTATATTTATTCTGCTGTCGGTTGGTGACACTTCCTTGCCATACAAGTGCACAATAGTGCATTTTGCACCACTCAATAAGTTGCAGGAATGGTCCTTGCAGTGCATCATTCTTATCCAGTTCTGGCACCTATTGTTTTAATCTTAGGAATGTAAACGGAGCGTACTTTGAGCGGATAATGTCAAGTTTTAGAAATCAACCCATCTTAAACGAATATGGAGCGGATAATCTACGAATACAAATACAAAATGAATAATTGTTGGATAATTGGATCATATGAATAATTAACTTGTTTAATATAATATAAGTATTATAATCAAAACAAATATTTTTTAGTAATGCAATATATATATATATAGCCACAAGGAGAATCAAAATATAATTGAGAACTTTATATACTAGGACCCCACATTTCACGTGAAGTCCTTCAATCACATATTCACATTACCTGCCCTTTGGAAAGGAAAGCGGATTCGGATAATTGATATTATCTGCTTTTGTAACTGCTTTGTTTCTCTCCGAATAGAACCGGATATCTGATCCATTTACGAATCATCAAATTTATTCATTTTTTAATTAAGATTTGTTCTTCATATTTAGTAATAATCGAAACTCTCTTCTGCAAAATGATTCACTCCGTTTATTCGTATATATTCGGGTCATAAGTGAATACGGAGCGGATTCAGACATATATTACCTGCTCCGTTTTCACCCCACGTTTGAAGCATTTTTATTTGGAGTCTGGTAATTTGAGTATTTATTAGTCTCCGTGTTGCTTCATTTCGTGATTAATATAAAATTGAACATTAACATGGAACTAATCTCATAAATTTTCACAAGGCTGCTTAACAGCATAAATTTTGTTCTTGCTTTTCTTTTTCATTAAAAAAAATACGGGGATGAAAATTATAGTCAGACCAATTTCCTAAATGCCACTATGCTATAGATAATACAGTTTTAACCCTAGGAAAAAAAATGTGAAGTTTAAACACCAAGTAGCAAAAATAAAATGATTGCATTTATGTATTCGCCAATGAAAATTCTTGCATTTATGTATTCTCAAGTTCCAAATGGCTTTTTTCAAATTACTCTTTTTTTGTGGAAAAGATAATAGGATGCCAACCATACTCAAAAGCAATTTGCTCAAACATTACAATGCTAAAGAAAAAGGAATAAACAAAGTTTATTTGCTTCAGACATTTGTAGTTCCTTTGTGTCAAACACATGACTTAATTCATCTACAACCAAATAACTCTAAATAAATGAAATTAAAATGTTTTTATCAAAAACTACTGGTAATTTGGTTCTCTGTAGCTCTATAAATTGCAGAGACCAGAGGATATGACCTCCATATGCTGAAATGCAATTATATGTACACTAAACGAAGATGGGCCCAGCCAATTTTTGTTGGTGCATGTGACAATGTTCACTCCTATTAAGAAGAAAGCAAGTTATGCAGAAAGAAACTTGAGACCTTTGCTATATGAAATGCACTAAAAATGTTTGTGTCTCCATTATTGCTAGCTAATTTTAGTTGAAATTTTAATCATAGAGTTTCATGGTAATATGCTTTTTGTCCTCTGAGAAGGGATATTTTAGATCTTAACTCTTTTTGCTAGAAAAAAAATGTCATAGAGACTGACATTGGTTTACCATGGAACAACCTGTTCATACAATTTTTGAAGTATTAATTAGCAAATTTTAAAAAGTTTTAGACTTGTGAAACTAGAATTTGGAAAGGGTACGTAAATGAGTACCGTATTGATTTGGAAGAATTTGCACAGATATATCTGAATTGGATAACTGGAATATTTAATTAATTGTCATATTGACATTCAATGCAATGAATAATTTCTTCTCTGTTTTGTTGCAACAATACAATAACACAATTAGGAAGATATTTTTCCTTAAATAAGCAACCAATTCCAAAATAAATTTAATTAATTGTCAATATTAGAAAATTATTATTGCAATGCATTCATACTAGGGCCACCAACTGGTCCCATATGTGATGCTTCTAGCCAACGTTGAATGTTCATCCAATATACAATTTATTCTTTTGGGTACAGTATACCTTTTTCATACTATAGGATTCTACTTTTCGCGATGACAAACTAGCAAATTATTACATGGAACTAGGGGTGTAAACGGAGCGGATTCGGAGCGGATAATGCTAATACCATATCTGTATCCGTTTTTCAATGAGTGGATATGGATACGGATACGGATAGTAAACGGATATCAAAATTTAAAACCATATTCGCCTTAAATGGATACGGATACGGAGCGGATAATCAACGGATACGGATTCGAATACGGATACGGATCGGATAATTGTCGGATAATTAAGTTATGCACTATAAGATACAAAAAAATGACTTGTTGTTGTATTGAAACAATGACTAAAACCAATTTAGCAGAGACTAAAAGCATACTACATTCACGGACTAAAGTCTTAAATGGAAAAGAATAGAGAATAAAGAAATTGAGATAAAAACAAAATAAAATTGGGTTATTGTAGCACTATCACCAGCTAAAAAGAGATTAAATTGAAAATCATATTGGATTATCATTTATACCACAACTAAGACTGAAATGAATATGGAATAATATATAACAACTTCTATCTGGAGCAGTAAAGTTAAAGTTGGTTGGGAGTAATTTCGGATCCGGATAATTGCGGATACGATACGGATATTCACATTCATGAAATTATCCGTATCCGTATCTGCCATTTTTTCACCATATGCAAAAATTATCCGTATCCGTTTAATCCGGATACGGATAATCTCCGGATACGGAGCGGATTATCCGTATCCGTTTACACCCCTACATGGAACTCTACCAAAAAAAAAAAAAAAAAAAAGCCATTTTCATGCGCCAATTGTCGTTGGAAATTTGACCTCCCGGGAATTTTATCACAGTAAAGAAAAATAAAATCAATTTCAGCAAGAAAATAATCAGTACACAACCATAAATTAAGTTGATTCATTTTTGTATTGTTTTGTCTGTTTTGTACTTATTCTGGCCAACAGTTGAATTGTAGTTTGGCTTGGTACTGTGCTACACTGGTACCATTTCAAAAATTTGGTTGGCACAGTAATCTAGATTAGTAATTAAATAATTGTAAATTTAAATATGCATTTTATCATTTTAAAGTTAGCTACCCAACTATAATTTCCAATTACTGTTTTTTTTTGGCATTGTTTCAATATATTTTTTTCTCTAGTGGATTTCTTATTCAAGCTCTGTACTATGCATCTATGCATGTACAGCGTGTATATATATGCTTTATAAAAAAAAAATAATAATAATTCCTATAACTGATAAATGTTCCACCTTTTTATAATTGATTGTAGTGGTTTCCACGTCAGGCAGGATGGGCCAAGTTGAACATTGCTCGATTGGGCCACATGGGCTTATTTAATCTGAATTTTATACTCGACAAAATGGATAACACAACCCTTCAAGAAACAATGAAGACCCAACTCCAATGGCTGTTGTATATATCTGGTGTTTTCAGCGTACTGTGCCAAACAATTTAGAAAATTTTCACAAATTCTAGTTATAGTAAGGGTAATTCTGAAATTGTCCATTTGAACTCCAGGAAAGATTTTTCAAATTATAATGTAAAGTGGAAGAAGTTACTCCTATGTATTTACGAGATACTATTTCCCAGGCATATGGAAGTGATCCAGTAAGTGGAACCACTGTTGAATTTTATGTCAGGTAACAATATTCATACCCTGGTAAGGTAAACCATACTTCAATCATGCAAATTTGAAAGTTCAAACCCTATTAAGGAGGAACATAATGTGTTTTTATTTCTATTATACTCAAGCTTAGGGGCTTATTTGCATGAATCACAATATTATGTAGTTCACTGCAATTTAGTTTCCCTTCTAGCTATCAATTCCTCATCACAGTTGAGAAAGTTTCCATGTTATATATTAATATTCGTACTCCTTACCATTACTAAAAAGGAAAAAATGATGAATGAAATTATTTCTTTAGGATAATGTACTGAAATCATCACCAAAAGTATAAAAAAAAAATGTTTGGCATACAACTATATTAAAGTTGTACAATAGCATGCGTACATAGTATATGTGAAAGGGCTGTTAAAGTTGCAAATATCAAATCCAAGCCAAGTCCAAATAATAATACACAAAGCAAATAAAAATAACAAGCTTGTTACCAGTTATTTAACCCTTCATCCCAATTTGAAAAAGTTAATTAGAACTAGTCAACAACATTAATTAAAGTTCTGTAGTAGGCGTAATACTCTTTCAGACAAATTTTAAACCTTGGTAATGGGGGCAAACAGAGTTTGTTATTTTCAGACTCTGAGGGCATATTTGCAAGAATTATATTGTTATGAAGTTTAATAGTTTTTTTCCCTTCCAGTGAATAAACTCCTCATCACAATGAGAAAGTTACAATATTTGTACATTTTTTTCTCACCATTATAACAAAAACACCATTACAACAACAACAACAATAATAATATTGATATACGAGAAATGATTATTTATAAGGTCACTGAACTGGATTTATAATAAGTTCCAAATGTTTATCACCAAGTAGTAAAGCATCCCAATAGCTTACGCAGACCATGCATGGTAGATAAATTTACAATCATCAAATCCAATTTAAAATAAAAATAATACACAAAGCAAACACAAATTAAACAAGGTTCCTTGAGTCATGACTTTCTTGGATAGTGGGCTTAGAATTGCAAATTATATCGCAAGTTGCTAAGGTAGTATGAGGCCTACAGCTTAGCAAATCGCATACTTTTGCCATAAATAAGCACTACAAGAAACTAAGACTCAACTTTATTATGATCCAAACTGAAAGGAAAAACACAACCAAAAGATTATTCATTACATAGTAACAACCTTTTAAAACAAAGTGCTCCGGGCTAATTGATGTTGCCTGCAATTCAAATGTTTGAAAAACCTGCGATATGAAATTGAGCACATATTTCTCAGTTGAAGAGTTTTAAGGAAACTTGAAAAAACATATGGTTCTTTTCAAATATATTTTTCTAAGCTAGAGTATCTCTCATGTGAAGAACATATAATTAATTAATGCATGGGTGGAAAAATATAGAAGGTAAACTTCAAAGAAAAAACATGTTGGAATTGCAGCATAGTCTAATTGAGTGTATTCAAAATAGCAAATTCAATCTAAAACTAATTTGTAGCAATATATAATAGATGATCGTAATTTAAAATTCATTTGTGGCAAAACTTATTTATTACAAAAACATACAACATATATAGATTTTGCAAAATAAATAAAAGGAATTATTTTGTTGTTTCACAAGCTCTTGTAATCTCATTACAGAAAATATTCATGATGAAAAAGTAAATGGCAGTGGGGTAAATGTTGCGTGCAGGAACAAAAAAAAAAAAATACAAATAGTGAATAAATAAGTAGAACTGTTACAAACATAAAGAAGCTAACTCTACTTTACATTCATAAGTAAATTAATAAAACAAAATAAAGACACAACAATCTTTTATTTATTTTGACACATTAATAATTGGTACAAATCCTCAATTTTTTTTCATGTAACGGACAAAAAACTTATATACGCACAAGTTTCAGAATGCAAAATGAAAAAAATAAAATAAAATATAAGTGGAGGCATACCTTGCACTAAAATCATTGAATGTGATATTGGCTGCCAGCTAGTAAACACGACAGGTGAAATGAAATAGTTCGTGAGTTCCTTTAGCTAAACCCCCAAAATCAACGGGCATATCGTCGCACTCCATCAACTTGAAGGAAATGAGGTGCTCGATGCCCTTTGGGACCTCCACTAGCTTTTCCAGTTCCAACAACCAAATCTCTTCCAGGCTCGCCATGGTGCACTGCTCCATCTCCACATGAATCAGATTAGGCATTTGTCTCAATTCCAGTCTCTTCAATTTAGGAAACCACCCTGCCTTAAAAGTTAGTCGTTGCCCTTCATATGTTCTCAGGAGGGCAAAGTGCGTGAGGTTTCTGCAATGGGAAAGAGATGGCAGAGGATCATTTTGTAATTGAGACCATCCAAGCAGTAGCGTTTGGATACTATCCCCAGATATTTTGAATAAAGGTGATTCAAGCACGGTTTCTTTTAGTTGCCCTCTGAGAACTAACTTCTGAAGTTGTGGGAGGTTCAGGCCTTCCAATTGGAGAATCTCTTCCTTATCGCTTGCATTAAAAGATAAGTTGGAAAGAAAACTCATCTTTGATAATGATTTGCATAACTCTACTGAGTGGTTTTCTTTCACATTCCATATCCGGAAGCTTCTCAGTTGAGTTAAATTACCCAGTTCTCTTACTACCATAGAATTTGATTCTAATGACTGTATAGTCTGGAGATCTTTCAGGTAAAATATGCCCTTAGGTACAGAGATTCCAGTACGAGTCCGAAATGACCTATATGTAGGATCTACCTCAACCTCAGCAAATAGATGGCGTAACTTCTTTAGCTCTGCTATGCCATCTGGTAGTTTTTGTATTTGAGAAAAAACGAGATCTAATGTTTGCAAGTTTTGAAGTTTCTTTATAGATTTTGGTAAAGATTTAACATTTGTTTTTCTCAGACCCAAGTAGTGGAGATTGAACAAATCCCCAATTGCATTTGGAACTGTTTCAATTGGCGAGCCTTCTAAATCCACAACAGTAAGATACCTTGACTTATCAAAAATCATGGAGAGCAAAGGAGATGAGGGCACATCATTGTCAACTGACAAAAAGGTTCTGAGTTTTGGTAGACAAACATCATTCCTGAATGTCTCCCTTAGATTGATCATTGAGAGCCGACGAGTAGAACTGTTGGCATTTTCTGACTTGTTATCCTCATGCAACAATCCAAAATTTTCTTTTCTGCATAATGAGATGGCCAACTCTCTCATTGTATCATGCATTTGGCATCTCTTCACCCTACCAAAATAATTTTTTTTTATCACCTGTAACATGCTGCGATGTATGAGCTCCATGAGATAACCCTCTGCCACCTCTTCTAATGTGCTTCTTCCCTTTTGTTCTATAAAGCCTTCGGCTATCCAAAGCCTTAGTAGTTTTTTTCTTGGAAGGGAAAAATCCTCTGGAAATAAGCTACAATATAGAAAGCAATTTTTGAGGTATTTTGGGAGGTACATGAAGCTTAAATTAAGAATATTTTTGAGGTGATTCAAATTTGGGTTGTTGTCTAACTCCCAGGTAAGTTGATCATGTACACGCCTCCATTCAGATTCGGTCTTATCAGAGCAAGATAATACACCACCCAATGAAACAAGTGCTAATGGCAACCCGTCACACTTCAAAACAATCTCTCTTGCCCACTTTTCCAAGGGAGGAGGGCATTCATGGTGTTGTTCAAGGTGAAATGCCTTTCTGCAAAACAGCTCCCATGATTCCTTTTTTGATAAAGGTTTTTGTTCTAGTCTATTGCTTTCTGGGGAAAGGTTAGCTACCTCAACCATTCTGCTAGTAATTAAAATTCGACTTTCTCGATGGTTATCAACAAACATATCGTTTATATCCAAAAATGCTTTTGCATCCCATATATCATCTAAAACAATTAGATATTTCTTTTCTCTCAAGTGATTCCTCACCGTTTCTTTTAATCCTCTGAGATCCATGTTGGATGTGTTGATTGTATTATTTTGCCCTTCATTAAAAATTTCAGAGATTATATTTCGGAGCAGATTCTCCATAGTATAAGATTGAGAGATATTAATCCAAGCATGAACATCAAAATTTATTTTTTCCCTCTTGAAAATGTTAGTAACAAGGGTTGTTTTGCCAACACCACCCATCCCCCAAACAGATATTATAGAGAGTTTTGGATCCTTGGAGTTTACCAAGCTTGTCAACTTCACTTTGTTTTCTTCGACTCCCACAATTTGATCTTCATTAATGAAATGCGCGGATACAGCTATATTATGTGAGTACTGGTTTGAGAAGTTAGGGTTCTTATCATTTTTTATATCTATTGTATGCAACCATCGTTCTTTTATCCTTGCAAGATGATTAAGGCTTTCCTTTGCTTCGAGCAGTTGAGTGGTTATTCTTTGAAAGTTTAGCAATAACTTGGGCTTTTTAAAAAGTTTTTTCACATTGAATAATATCCCATCAGACTTCTGGTTATCAATTAGATATGCAAATTCAACCACGATATCTTCAATATGATTTGCTAACTTTTGTACCTCTTTTATCCAAGCTAGTTGAGATTTGTGGCTTGGATGGTCTGTTTCTATCTCATCAATAAATTCTTGCATCACGCGAAGTTCACTACTAATGTTGTTCATGTTTGCATAAGTTGAGCGAAGCTCTGAAACTTTAGATGTTGTTAGGTTCACTACTTCTTTAGCCAAGGTTTCTCCAAGGACCTTGAGGGCTGCAAAAATGGCCACCTCAGCCATTCTTGATTAACTATCTTCAACTGTACTTCTTATTTATTCGTTGATTGTTTAGCTGTTCAAAGCAAATATCAAGATTAAACAATCTTATAAGGATATACAATTTCATTAACAATTTTTTTTTTCAATTTTCTCTATGATTGATAATTGATTTGTTATTCTTAAAAATAAAAAATATTATTCCAAATGCATGTTAAGATAAATGTTGATGGAATTTCGTGGTCTTTCTTGAGCTAGTAATTTCTTGAAAATTAGAAAACTTGGGGTTTATAATAGATGAATAGAACTAGCAAAATTGATCTGTGAACAAAAACCACTGCGGTATATCTTGTTCCTTAATGATTTTAGAGGAAATTCATGAGTGAGAATTTTGTTTGTACATGTATATATCCTGTACTGGAAAGTATAGTTCCAACTGGTGAAGTGGTGCCAACAATATCGGAGTTGGGTTTGCTATGTAAGGATCAATTAAAATGCCATTTACAGTATGATATTTGATAATGATTGAGAAGTTTCAAAGATGAAAATTTTGTAACATAAAACTTTCCATTATTGTGAGACCAATATAAAGAAAAAAGAAATCGGTGCTCTATGTATATTATATCTACCCCCATATTAATTAATAATTATAGATGTTGTAGAAATCTACCAAATATAAAATGAAAAAAATATTAGAAATTAAGCAACAAAACTAGAGAACTTGAGGTACCTCGAAACCAAGATCGATCTGTTAAATATCTCAATAGATATGTGATGTTAAGAATTGCTATGAAGGCCTTGCTAACATTTGGATGTGAAGATTATGTCCAACGAAGTACTTCAAGCCCTATCACAATAACAACCATATCTGCAAACTTAAGTATATATGAGAACTTTAGTTGACTCTCAATTTTTTCTAGCTGCAAGTTAACGATAATATATATATAGTTCCCTTTTTAACTAAAAAAAAAAGTTCTTATATAATTATCATAACAATAGTATAATGTTGCATGTCTTGACAACATATATATATTCTGAACCAAAAAAGGACTTACGCCAAAGCTATAAATAATAATATAGCAATTAATCATCCGGTGTTGCTGTTCTAAAATTCAATGTTAGTGTTTTGATTGACTAATTCAACCGTTCAATGTGATTTATAAATTAATTCTGTCAAAAATTAAATTTTATGTTTTCCAACTTCTATACTTTTTTTATAGAACAAAACAATTAATTTTGCCAATATGCCTTATTTTTGCAAAATTAAATAATAATAATAATAATAACAATGATGATGATAATGAGGAATATGAATCCACATATAAGAATCTATCCCATTCCATAAAACGTTCAATGAACACGTACCTATCCTAATCCGCTGGTCCTGTTGCCTTGGCCCTCACTTTGATCAACTAAATTATCTAAATTAAGAGTTATGTTATAGTGATTTACAAAATACAGATTTACAATATATTTTGACTCCAAATTTTGATAATTTGAAATTAAAATCATTCATCTGAGCCGCTTGGTGTGTTAAATACAAATCAGCATTGTTTTGACTCCAAAATTTCATAATTTTAAATTCAAATTATATATCCATATTCTGAGCCGCTTAATGTGCTAAATATTAAATTTTGTATAAACATTAAAATTTTGTCAATCAAAAATATTTTACAATTTTTTTATGAATTAGAATATGGGGAGGGTTCAACATGATATCCATACTAAAATATGGTGGGATGAAATTTTTTTACTATTTTTTAAGGTAAATAGAAAATCACTGTTTTTTTTAACGGTACAAAAACAGTGATTTTCTACATATCTTAAGAAATAATAAAAAAATTTCAAAAATTATAAAATTTCATTCCTGGACCTATTTTAGTATAAATATTATATTGAGCGGTTCGAATCAACCGTTTAGATTTTGAAAACCAAGATATAAAATATGAGGTATGAAAAAAATGAGATATTGGATCCCTCTTCTTAGAATATATAGACAGATCATTTAATTTTAATAAATAACCATTCCATAACAATAATTCTTTTTCATTCCAAAAGTATAAGAAAAAAAGGTAAAAAGAATTAAAAAGTAGCCATGCATGGATAATATTTTATCGTACATATCATATTTAAAAATCAAGATGCGTGGTCAAAGTACTAGCTGATGGAACATTTTGCGAAACAATATTATAACGCAAATATTTTAAATAAATTGAAAATGCAAATTAATAAAAATAAATCAATGGGATAAGCGACTTACATCCGGATAAAAAAAAAATAGAGTAATAAACTAGCAGCTAGCCCTTGAACCACACCAGGTGTTGCTGCGGCATTGCAGCTGAGAACTCTATAATGACAACTCTTTAATTTCAAGTCATGGGGTGTGAACTTTGAATAAACAAGAGCCAGGATTCTGATCTATTACCCCAGATTTGTTTTATGTTTGATCCTTTTCTTTTCTTTTAAGAACGCTTTGTTTGACACCAATACACAAGTATAGATGCTCTACTCTCATAATATCATTTTTTTTTTTTTACTTTGGAGAGATGATATAACAGTTGTCAATTAATATTTTATTCTGTATATATAAACGATATAAAATTTTGAAATAGAAATTAAGTTCGTACATAATCATATTTGTACCTAATTTAATTTATACTTAATTATGTAACAAAACTTTTTCACACAAACAATATTATTTTTCTTTTGTACTTCCACCAATTTTGAACAAGATGTGGACTTAATATGATATTCATCTTAGAAACCATATTTAATCACATGAATCCGTTATTTTTGTAGTATTTAAAATATAAAACACGCTCAAACATACTGATATACAAGCATCTTTTTGTATGGGGAAATGAAAAAAAATGTATTTTACTACCCAAAATTTTTTATATTTCTATAGTAAATTTTAGTTTGTTCGATTCAAACTGAACTAAATTTATTGGCACCATTATTAACAAAAATATATATTTTACTACCCAAGCTGTTCAATTCTATACAAAACACTAAATGTTCTAAAATATTCAAACCAAAATGAAAGAAAAAAAATGACGATTGAACCAAATAAAATATAAATCATACTTGAACCATTATAATTTGGTCGATTGGTTTAGTCAGTTTTTAAAAGTCTAAACCGAACTGCTTAATTTAAACCGAAAAATTGATCCATTTAAATCAAAAAATTTCGATTCAGTTGAAAACCAAACAATCTAAACCGTTTGAACACCCCTATTGGTGATGTGTTCACTCGAAACTTCAAAAAATTTCAAGTGATTTGGATTGATGTCAGATGAGTTGGAAGGACATATTAGCCTTGAAAGACTCAAATAAAGGGTGCTATGACCCATAAGGAATTTTGAGGCTTGATCAGAATGTCATTTAAGCATCTGATCGAGGAGAAATTAGTAGATTTAATTTTGAGTTGCAGTGCAGTCAGTGTCTGGTAATCAGGGCACGATTATAAGAATATGTTATAAAAACAGCGTGGGTATTGAATATGATAATTAAGGCAACCATAGTTTCCGAAAAATTGTCTCGTTAAAAATAGCTCTATATATAACTATAGCGATAATAAATATCGGTTCAAAATAAATTAAAAAGTAAAAATATTTTGTAGTTGGTACTAATATTCTCTTTTATCATGGAAATAACTTAGACATATTTTTTTATAAATAAAAAAATACTATTATTCCTTGGCACATGTCCATAAAAATAATAAGCGGCAGACTTATTCTATATTTTCTTTCTAGGGACAAATTTCATGTATATCCTTTGAAAACTTCAAAAATTACGTATTTCCTCTCTAAAATTCATAATATCATATTTACCTTTCTAAATTTTAAAAATCACATATTTACTGATTTTATTGTCCTTTCAATTAAAAGTTTAAAACTCATATTATATTTATAATTACCAATTTTACCCTTCATTAAAAAAATTAAAAATACATAGCCTCTTTAAGAAAAATGTTGGTCCATATCCAAAACAAACGGTTTATCGCTCTACTTTTGATAGCTACATACTATTTTTTAGGTATATACTTGTGTATACTAACATTTAGGTAGAGAAATAAATATTTTTTTTCTTAAAAATTGACAAATTAAAATACTTATATTTTTCTTAGTCTACACTTTCCAAATTGAGTTTGATTTGGACAGGGTCCGGGTTTTTCCTCCTCCCATTCAGTTTGAACAGAGCCCGGTTATGTTGTTTAAATTCCTTAATCGATTATGATTTGGCTCAAAGGTTAGCCCATTAGCGCCCCTAGCTGCCAACCTTATCGAAGCTGGGTTTGCTATTCATGGATTAAAATCCCACTTGCAATATGATATTTGATAATAATTTAGATAAGTAAGCTTGGTAAAACTATTGTTTTTAAGCTTTGTATGAATTTTTTTTTTTTCAAATTTAAAATATTTTACGATCTTTTAGTTAAGAATTGGGATATATAGGTAGATCATGATATATTAATAATTAACCATTCAATAACAATAATTTGTTTTCACTATAATAGTGTAATAAGAAAGGATAAAAGAATATGAAAATTAGCCCTAAATAATATGTGATTGTATATATCATATTTCAAAAATCAAGATGCGAAGTCAGCGGATGGAAAGTTTTGCGATGCAATATTGTAGCACAATTTTTTAATTAAATAAAATATACAAAACAATAAAAATTAAATGGAACTACGGACATACCTCTCGATCAAGAAACAAAAGAGCAAGCTTGTATAGCAGCCCTACAAATGCACCAGATGTTGCATACTTGCGCGTTTTTTCTCGTCCATTTTTTTTATTTTTTATGTTTTGGTTATTTATCGGCCAAATATCGAGAGAAATCAAAGTTTGGGATGTAGAGAGGAAAGCTCTGAGTCTGAGGGGGCAAGGTGTGAACCGGAAAGAAAAAGTGAAAAGAGGGATGAACCGGAGACAGAAGTTGGATAGCAGCAGCGAAGTGTGAAAGTGTGAAGTGTAAAGTAAGAAGTGTCCCCACTCTCTATTACAAGGACAATAATTGATGCATCAAACGAATCTTCAATACAATTGGTTAGTTTCATATATGGATTTTTTAATTCTTTTTCCTGCAAGTGCCATTTTTAATTACACACTAAATCCACGAAAGCATGTTTGACTAGGGTCTTCCGAGAACAAAAATTGGAGAAAGTAGGTTATTGTTCTCGAATGAAAAAAAGAAAAAGTAGAAAGTGGTTAAAAGAACGAGAAAGCACCACACGTTTTTCTCACTTCCCGGAGATTAAATGCTACTAGATAAATGGCTCGCGTTGCTTCGGCTATATTAATTGTGACAAGTTTTATGAGTATAACACAATATTAAAATGCAGTGCAAATTAATAAGAAAAACAAAATATAATACTATGACATCACTTCATCTGTATCCAAAACTTGTTTCAGACACGAAATATGAAAAATGCAGTACAAAACATATTGTTTCAGATGTACATCTGTATCTACTGAAAGCATCATGAAAATTCAATATAATAATATAATCTTGCATGACTTTGGTACCGCAGATCGAAAGTATTCCCTACAGTATTTCTATGACATTGGGATCCAAAACAAAATAATATTTACAATCAACAAAATATGATTCAGTCGCTCTTTTCTTTTCTCTTGCTCGTGTCTACACTGCTGAAAAAGTAAGAAAATGCCATTACAGTTCAGAGAAAATCCCATGACAGTTCAGCTAAATCCTAAATCAGCAAGAGGTATAAATTTGTGAAAAGACAGTAGACATTATTCATTATGTGTATGTGATTTCTAAAGGGTTTGAACCTGATATTTTTCATCTATTATACTTTTTTAATAAATGAGCTTTGTGAGAAAGGTGAAAGTGAGGAGACACTGAACTATAACAGGTTAGCAAATATATTGAAGTCAGCTTTAATTGAACAACACCTATCATACTATTCTAATAAATGAACTTCGTGAGTAGGTGAAAATGAGGAGACAATGAACTGTAACAAATCATCAAATCAGATTAGTAAATATATTGCTGTCAGCTTTGAACTGCAACCTATTAGCAAATGTCAAGTAGACTAACATCACTCTTAAACATGGGCTGTGCAAGAAAGGATTAAAAGAAAGTTTCTTAATACGGTAGACTGGTAGTGGTGTTATTTGCAATAGATGGGTGTTATTTCCCCATGAATGTCATATTCTTATAATCATTAAATTCTGAAATAGGGTATGTTGTCCCTGTTCCTTCTATTTTTCCTTCTATTTGTGTGAAGGTAATTTCGATGAATTGCCCATAAGAAAAGAACAAATATCAAATTTGAAGTTTCAAGATTTTGAATTACCTGATCAGAGTTAATTAAGGAAACCTTGAGGCAGCCACCAAGAAGGATTTTCAAACACAATCCCATTCATCTCTGCAACCTCCAAATATCCATTCTGGCATACTTTTTCTCATCAAAATTCCCAGAAGAAGTCTCAATTACTTCAAGTAAATTCCGGACTAAAGGGGAATTAATTCCCTTTTTCTCTGTTTGTATTTACCACGTCTACCTTTCTCATTTTCAACACTCTGCAATACGTACCAGCTGGTTGGTATGAAAACAATTTACATTTTTATTTGTAATGAAATCGTGGATTAGTTTCCACTTTTATCCAAAAAAAAAACTAAGAAAATCAATTTTATTGCATTAATTGTTAAATTTCTTATCATAAACTTGGGGAGTCATGAAGATGATCATTGAAATACTTCAATAATAGAGTTTTGTCCAGCTCTTTAATCACAGAAAAGACAAAAAAATCAGAAAATTAAAATAAAACTCAAAGTAAAAGATGGAGAAAGTTTATCAAACTAACCTTTGATTCATTGACTTTAATTGGAAGATTAAATAAGTACTGTGCCACCTCCAATCTCTTCATCAGTTACTATGTTAAAGTTGCTCTTCTCCATCATCTGTGTAGTACATTTATAAGTCAATTATGAAATGGCATGAGAGGATTTGTTTAAGATTTTCAAATGAGCCTTTCTCAAGTCTAGAAATTCCAAAAAGTATGCCTCCTGGGAAGTAAATCATTTGGGTAAATGTTTGTGGAGGTGATTAACATATACCCGGGTCATAAATTCACTACTATACATTAACAATTGGAAAAAGGAAAGTTTCACTGGACAATCCTAACTGAAATGATCTTTCTCAATTTAAGTTCTAAAATCAATTTCTAATGAGTTCTAATCGATATTTTTGTATCTCAATATCAATGATGTTTAATGTCTAATTGCAGTAACTACATAAGGGTTTGGTCTTCTTACCAGTTTCAGAATTTACTCTAAAAATTTGGGTTAGAATCAATGTTGGATGTACAAACAAAAGAAACATTACACTCCGGAGCTGGTAAGATTTCATGAGTCTAGATGCAATTTAAAGTTTTCTAGTGTCTAAATGCAAAAGTTAAAAGAGGAATATGCAAAAGATCTTACTGCTCGATAAATTTGCGCACTGGGTTGAAATTCTCGGAGTGCAGATGGGAGATCAGATGCAATAGCTCACTCAAACAAATGGCATCTCGATATCCTTCAAGAACCTGAGTTGCTTGAGCTTCAAGATGGTCTCTTCTGTTATGCATGCAGGCTCAATTAAACCTTGACTATCCTAATAGGCATTAAAACAATAATCACTAAAACAACCAATTGATTTGGGATAGTTAGAACAGAAAATTAAACTAACGAAAAACATAAAGCTCTCTTTCCCTCTGTGTATTCAAAGTTTTGCAATTTAAACCCCATAATTTTTAGTATTGGATTATTTATCACTATAAGTTTTGTTTTCATTTTTCTTTCTTCTATACCGTGCCCATCCCAATGTTTAAATATAACAAATATAACTAAACAAAACTGACTTTATAGAAACATGCACAACTCTGATGGCCAATTGGAATTTAGATTTTGAATAAATAATAAAAAAATTGTTAAAAATTGGGCATCAGATTTTTTCTTTTTTCTTTTTTTGAAACATTGACGCCTGCAGGCCAGTTACATCAATTCTAAACAACTCCTGTTCCGGTTACATGATTTCACCTACCACTAATATGATTCTAAAATCCTTGTACCAGTAATATGATTTCTCTTTCCAGTTACATCAATTCCAAAATTGCCCCCATATAAAGATTGAGATATCTCATGAGATTGAAAGAAGATCCATAAGTCATGGCAATTCCATTGTTTTCTTCTATTATCAGAATTTATTGCTCTGACAAACAAAACAGGAAAAAGAAACATATGGTTCCAATTCTTTGGTTTGATACCATATCATGACATTGCACCTCTGAAATTTAATTTTAGAGGTTCCAATTCCAATTTTTCTGACAAGATAAGACAAACCTAAACCCTAAATTGGTGAGTAATTAATTGCAAAATCAACAAAATCTCGAATGGACTTAAGTGAGAGAGAGAGAGTGAGGAAAAAAACGTAAACGCTAAATTAGTAAAGCAATCAATTGCTGAATTAACAAAACCTCAATACCTTCGGTTTAGAGAGAGAGCGTGGACGATGCTGTAGCACGGTGTAGGAGGATTGAATGATTGTGTCGTTGGGTGCACAGGAGAAGAAATATGCGAAGAGATGAGAGAGATGGGTTGGATGTCAGGGGTGAAGGATTTTTTACATTCCGGTAGCGAAAAGAGGAGGGGAGGAAAGTTGTAGAGATGGGATGGGAAGAAAGAAAATAGCAGGAGCCGGAAAGAGGGAGAAGAGAAAAAAAAAAAATGGGTGGCTGACTGAAAAGTGGATCCCAGTTGTAAATCTCACTGTTGAGAAGAACTGTAGTGAATAGTACCCAATACCCATTTATCCAAAATTAATATATAAGAAAGATGTATGTATCACTGCTAGGGATTCAAATCTGCTGCTATCATTTTTTTTTTGAACAGTAATTCTGTTATTTTTTTTTTTTTAATTCAAACGTTCAATTTTTTTGAAAATGAATCTATAAGCAACTCTTTTCAAAACTTTCCTGTGCATGCATTTCGAAATAATTCAATGACTGAATTTGAACAGTAAAAAATAACAGAGTTACTGTTCATATAAAAAATAACAACAGATTTAGATTCCACTGCCTCACTGCATCTTCTCTGCTATATACAGGGTGCTTGAGGTCGATACCGAAGTCACTGAATTTGAAAATGCTCTATTCTCATGATAACAATCTTCAAATGTCATGACGCGCGTACGTGGTCTGTGACTCATTATATTACATATCTTAATTTAATCTATATTATGTATATAAATCTTACAAAAATTGAAATTTGAACTTAAGTTCATACTTAATTAATATTTGAATATTTTCAAGAGAAAAAGAGAAGGAGCTTTACTTTTGCTAGTAGAAAGAGAAAAATGAAGCTTTATTTGTTTTGTTAACTTGCAAATTTCACAATTAGAACAATTCAAATTTTTAAAATCTCAGATACTATGTAAAATTTTGTCACAAGGATGTCCAAGTCTTTTATGCCAAAGATCAGAGTTAACAACTTTTGCGGAAGCACAAAAAAAATATTTTGGAGTTTAAAAGATAGTGTCCATTTTCAAGAAATCCTTCACCAATATTAATGTCAGTTTCCTGGTCTTGAAATACAATGCTTTTACAAGAAAATATTGCATTAAAATTTAATTATTGTGTTAATTTATTTACATAAATTAAGTTTATGGGAAATGTTTCTAAATATAAAATATTTTTAATTTATTTACCGTATAAATTAATTTCTCCTATGCCATTTATTTTTGCTTTCATACCGTTTGCAACCGATACATATTGATTATCATTGGTCGGTTTGAGGTTTGACAATAATTATTTATTTCTAAACATATGATTAATTTGTTGCACCACTATTCATAATAATTTGATCAAAAAAGAAATCTTTAGAGTTAGAAGCTATGTTGCATGGATACGGATACGGGTATCATATCGGATACGATACGGATACGGCGATACGGCAATTTTTAAAAACGAAAGATACGATACGGCTATTATATATATTATTTTTTATTTTAATTATATTATTGTTTCATGAGTGTGGTCGTCTCATCACGAGGAGCATGTCAGTACCATTTTCTGTGGTTGGAGTTCACCGGAGGTGTCGGTACAGGCTTGAACAGTAGCCATCAGTACCGATTAAGGCTTAGATCGATTTTTCATCGATTCTATCATGATTTCCTCCAATAAATTGATTATTTAAATTAATTTAAAGCAAATGACATTGGAGACATTAATTTCTCATTCAAAGAAGTTGTAGACATAATTTGGATTTTATGAGCTCAGTTACAGTACCGGTTTGGTACCAATGGTCATTTCAGGGGGATTGTAATCAAATTAAGCATTCAAAGAGATCATTTAGGCCATTTCAGAGATTTTGGATCATTTTAGAAGCTTTAATAGCTTGAATGAAATTATGATAGAATTTAGGTCATATGACCCTATGCCTTCATATCTGTTTAATGCCCTCACTTATGAATTATGTACATGAGTTGTAAATTTTAATTTACAGAATGAAAGAGGATCATGTTAGAAGCCTATGTGCCAAATTTTACTATTTTATGGATTTTATTTTTATTTTTAAGGATTTTATAAATCCAGGGGTATTGAAGGGTAAAATATGAACATTTATTTTCAGAATTATATTTTTAAAGTCTGAACTTTAGAAATTCATAGAAAATTGTAGAAAAATCCTAAAAATGTAAAGTTTGTATCTATTTTATGTATCTATGAGTCCTTTATCTAACTGTGAAATCTAATTTTTATTTTAGTCCTTATGTTTATCAGAATTATCAGATTTATCAAAACAGTGCATTTCACTGTTTTTGGTACATTGTACTGTACCAGTTGGGTTATTCTTGTGATTATTTGCTGGGTACATGTTTGGTATGATATCAGGGTCTGGTATAAGGTGTTTGGGTCATAACATGAGTTCTAGTTTGGATTCATAACAGGTTTCAAGGCTTCAATGCCACTGTGTTGGTACCAATGACAAAGGCACAAATGAATTCGATCGATGTACCTGGAGAGAGGAGAGATAGCAGAAACAGTGGAGAGAGGCCGAGTGGAGACGGCGGAGAGCCGGAGACGACGGATACGACGGAGGCGGGTACGACGGAGAGGGAAGCCACGTCACGGAGAGGCTTGATGTACCTGGAGAGAGGCGAGATGGCAGAAACGGTGGAGAGAGGCCGAGCGGAGACGACGGAGACGACAGAGGCGGGTACGACGGAGAGGAAAGCCGCGTCACGGAGAGGCTTGCGGAGCAGCCGTCGGTGTTTCTTTTTTAGTTTGTTTGGAGAATTGGAGTGGAGTGTGGCACTGAGCGGAAGGGTTCAACAAAATCAGAAAAGAGATAGACGTATCCCGCCCGTATCCCTCCCGTATCTCGCTGAAACATCCGTATCAGAAATGTTAGAGATACGCCACGTCATCCGATACGCCAGCTGGCTTATCGGATACGTATCGTGACCGTATCGGACGCGTATCGGTATCCGATACATATCGGATACGGATACGATGACTAAATAGAAGTATCAGAGTAACTCAGGTTAGAAGCAATACCACATGAGCTCTTGTTTTGAGTTTGATACCACATTTGGAAGTAATTCCACAACATTTGTTGGAGAAAGTTGATCTTTTGCATTTGGTTATAAAATATTTCGAGAGTTTGTTGGAGAAGATGTCGTGGCATCAAAATTGAATTGTTTGTGGTATTTGAGTAGAAAGGAGATGCATCTCCCCCTTTTTTTCTCCACCACTTTCCACCCTTTTGGTCCAAGATTAGGATACAAGAACCAACATTGATCTGGAGTGTGCCCCTCTTTTTTACAATTTAAACAATTATTGAGATTGGTAAATTTTTGTGTTATAGTTGCTTGTTTTCTCAAGAAAGTTTTTTTTTTTAATTTTTTTTATAAAGCTTAAAAGAGAGTAAATGGTTAAAGAATTCGAAGGTTCAAAGAAAAAGAAAAAATAATGATAAAAAAGAATTAATGAAAGCAAAAATTGGTAAATTTTTTGAAGAATTTGTTTTTTAAGAAGGATTATTTAAGAAAGTTTTGATAAGACTAAATTTATGTCTGTACTTTATCCTCTTTTTTTGTGTTTTTATTTTTTGGGTTCTTTACTGATGATAAGAACAAATACTATAATTTTGTTATTGGTTTTTTTGATGCGTGCAAAGAGAGGACTATTTTGGCTCTTTGGCTCTTATCCTTCTTCTCTTGACACTTGTTGAGTTATTGGCTATTTGACTCGTGACTCTACTTTCTTGATACTGATTGAGTTCTTGGCTCTTGACTATTTTTTTTTTCTCTTTGTTGGTACCGACTAGCTTTGCTAGTTTCAATGGCACTTGTGCAGAATTTTAGATCTATAGCTCTGATACTATGTTATTTTTTATAAGACAAGAGAAGAGATTAAAGAAAATAACTTATTATTGCATTCTTAATTTGAGCTTTACATGTATCCCTATTTATATGTATCTCTATTTATAGAAGAATTTGAAAACTAGCCGTTACAACTACCAACTACATATTAATTACAAGTATTAACTTATATCTCCTAATTTATTTATTTTACAAGTCCCTAAACTAGCCTTTGGCTAGTTACTATTTTCAACAATACGCTTCAATCAATCGAACCAAAATTTATTTTGATTATCTGTTATTCAATTGAGAAAATTAATTGATTAATTTAGTAAGATTTTCTAAAACCCCATGGGCCGAAATATCACAGAGCTAACTTGTATATTTAAAAAAAAAAGAAATCTGCAGGTGTTTTTTTTGGTGATTTGACCTTTCCTTCATTGTGACTTGGCTCGTTCATATCATCTGGTTTTTCAAACTATCCCCAGTTTCACAGAACTTACTACAATTAATGCTCTTGACTACTTCCATGCATGACTACTTGTACCTCTTAATTTTCTCCTGCCTATATAATGCAAGAAAGCACACCTCTCCTCATCCCACACTACACAACTAAGCGGCAAAGCCAAGAAATTTTTAGAAGTGACATACATACACTTCAAGATCTCTATAACCTTGCTAGCTAGAACTATTCAACTTTTTTCTAGTGAGAGTTCAGAGGTAACAATATCATCTCTAATGGCTTCTTTAGGAGTGCGCGTTCCTTCAAGCAAAGTGCTAACTAACAGAACTAGCAGTCTGTCTACACCAAAAACTCCACCATCAAGAGGCAACATAGTGACAATACTAAGCATCGATGGTGGTGGCGTTAGAGGACTCATCCCTGCTGCCATCCTTGTATTCCTCGAATCTAAGCTACAGGTGAGTTATTATTTTATTTGGAGATTAAGTATTATATTTAACCGAGTTTGTATTGTGAGCTCAAGAAACTAGTTCATCAGATCTATTCATAAATATTGAAATTATTATCAAATATTATCATTTGTACGTACTATCCAACAAAACAAGTATATGACATGGATACCAGTGTTGTTTTTGTAAATGGAAGAAAAAATCATATATTACACTTTTTTCTTAGCTCGAGAGCACGGAAATATGGTTGTGTGACTATCATCTTCATGCATGGAAAACGGAGTAAGGTAATTAAAATATATGGATGTATAGTATATTAGTATTGAAACACTCACACCCATATATAATAATCAACACTTGGAACCTACCTAATTTAATAAGACAATTGTAGTAATACAAGTCTGATAAATAAATATCGAATAATCAACACTTTCACAGCACGAAAAAAAATGTTTCCCCTGTTGAGAAGGTTTTATTTAATTTTCTTTCATCAGTAATTCTATAGAAAACTTGGTCATAAATACTTCTTGTGCATGTACTTGTAGGAACTTGATGGAGAAGATGCAAGAATTGCAGATTACTTTGATGTGATTTCAGGAACTAGTACTGGAGGTTTAGTGTCGACCATGCTTGCTGCGCCTAACGAGCAGAAGAGGCCACTCTTCTCAGCTAAAGATATTATAAGCTTCTACAATGAAAACATTCCAAAGATTTTCCCTTCTAATAGGTAAGCCATACTGACTTTTCTTTACTCTTTCGGTAAAAATATACTTCGTAAATGAAAGACTCGTGAAACGTATGTAAATATATGCAATATACATAATGACGAGCAACTCCTAATGTAGGAATGGGTTTGGAGGCTTGTTAAGCAGTATAATTGGTCCTAGATACACAGGAGAATACCTTCATAGCAAAATACGAGAACTGCTCGGTGAAACAAGGCTTCATGAAACAGTAACAGAAGTGGTGGTTCCTACATTCGACATTACTTTTCTTCAGCCGACCATATTTTCTACGAACGAGGTACATAAAAACATATTGCTTATAAATCTTATATCTGCATTTTTTTAGATTTGTGCATTTAAAAATGAAACAGCCAAGCTGCTTTCCACAAAAGTAAATTTGTAAAATTAAGAATGTCAATTACAATTTGATTGATATATGAGCTTGATAACATGTAGGCGAACGCGGATGCATCAAAGGATGCTCTGCTATCAGATGTATGCATCAGCACTTCTGCTGCTCCGACATATCTTCCAGCACATCATTTCACGACTAAGGATCCTTTTGGCAAAACACGGAGCTTCAATCTTGTTGATGGAGGTGTTGCAGCAAATAATCCGGTATTTATTTCTTTCACGAATAAATAAAATAAAATAACAGAATAAACATACCGCATACTAACAGTTTGACCTCTTTTATAAACAGCCTTGGCCCCAATAGTTAATCCATTTATCCCAGAAAACACCATCAGAGAATAATTAAATAAATCCCATATACTGCAACCAAATATAACTTGATCTGATAAGTGCCCAGCTCTCTCAATTCTTAATTTAATCAGATTAATATTTGCTTCTCGATATTTTATTTTTATTTCATTGTAACATTTTCAGACACTTCTTGCTGTAAATCACGTGACAAAGAAGATTCTGGTACAAAGAACTGGTTATTTCCCTGTGAAGCCAGTGGATTATGGAAATTTCCTGGTGCTCTCGCTTGGAACAGGATCAGCAAAACAGGAACAGAAGTACAAAGCAGAGGCAGCGGCCAAGTGGGGCCTGTTCAGCTGGTTAACCCATAATGGTTCAAACCCCCTGATCGATTGTTTTAGCCAAGCGAGTGCTGACCTGGTTGATATCCACGCATCCGTTCTTTTCCAAGCGTTGCATTGCGAGAAGAACTACTTACGTATACAGGTAGAGAAATTAACATGATAATTGATGCTATATTCAAATTAATTAGTACCATTGAAGCTCCAGTATTAATTTATTCAATCTTGGGTTATTGTAGGATGATTGCTTGGAGGGCACCGCTGCGTCGATGGACAATTCATCGAATCAGAACTTGCTAAAACTTGTCCAGATTGGAAATGAGCTTCTAAAAAAGCCGGTGTCTCGAGTGAATTTGGAGAATGGAAATATTGAACCAGTGCTGAATGGTGGAAGAAATGAAGAAGAATTGATTCGGTTTGCCAAGATACTCTCTGATGAGAGACGTATGAGGCTTCTGAGGATGCAAAATGGCAAATATTAAGAACGGATTAATTCTTGAAGATGATAATATATATATATATATGTACCATCTTATAATTAAATAGCTATTCAGTTATTCTGTTCAGTAATTATGCTCAAGTTTCAATCATTAATTAATTCTTTTCTTTCTATAGATGTGTTTATTAATTCAGTTTTTATTTCAGAGATGTACATACTTTTCATGTATAGATAAAACTATGTAATGAATTGCTGCTATTATATGATGTGTACATAATTGTACGTGTTTTACCAATTAGTTATCTTTTTACCAATTTAATGTCTACATACTTTTCAAACTTCTATTTTATTAATCGCAGCTAGTTACAATTGTTCAAAAGGTTTTGAAAAAAGACTCTAGTGTGGATTTACATATGGATAAAAACAAAGACACAGGGAAACAAACAAGAAAACAAAAAAAAGAGAGTAAAAAAACTAAGAAATAACAAAGCACATGCAATGAATGAAAAGATTAATTTGTCCTTGCATGCAGATATCATTTTCAGAAGTCAAAGCCGTGGTGATTTGGCAATAACTTGGTCTCCATAAATTGATAAACTTCCCTTGACATATTTACAAATAGAATGAAAGAATGGGGTGTTCTGTTCAAAATTTTGTATATTTTTTAGCCTTAATTATTTCTATATATGATAATATTCTCGTGTTCATTAAAATTGAGACCCTGCCGCATAATACATATTTAGTTAGTTTCCTCTAATTAGAACACCTGTCACAATTTCTTTTTGAAAGATTTTACCCAAAACTTGTAGTTTACTTGAAAAAGAGAGATTACCAAAAGATATTTAAAAATTATTAGCCAACCAGCATTTTTGTCATTACAAATTAACCTTCGCTCTCAGGCCCATTGCCACAATAATTACGTAAAAACATAGCCCATTAGGAGAAGAAAAAAAAAAAGGCTAGAATCACACAAAGTTTTTTATTTTTATTTTATTTTTACTTAATTAATTATCCAAACTTTTGTAAAAACTGACACAATAAAAACTTGGCAAAACAAAACCCAAATTATTTTTATAAATAGAATCTGGAGACTTGACCTTCATTTTTTTTTTTTTTTTTAAAAGAAAACCCAAATTATAGACAGCGGATAGAAATTAATTACACATGAATAGCATTGTTATGCATGAAACTTCTGCAAGGAGCTTTTACTTTGTCAAACTTCGTATTTTAATACAATTGTGATCCTAGGTTGTTTCATTTGATAATTATTCAATTAAGCTCATTATTAGTTAAATATTAATCTTTAACTTCTACACATTAAAAATCAACACTCTGTATGACACATTATTATGATTTTGAATTGAGCATCATGTACGTAGAGAGTATACAATATTTTTAATATTAAATAATTAGGCGGTTTAATTTCTAACTTTACTAAAAAAATATGAAAACAACAATTTAGTACGTTAAAATTATCATCTGAAAATATATTGATCCTCAGAGAAATTACAACCAATCAGTTGGTACTGGGCCAATTCTGCACTATTGAACCAGAAGAAATATGGCAGGTAGTTGGATATTATATTTTATTCTAATTATATTACTTGATGTCTTAATTGCAATTATCTAAATGAGGTGTCATTGACAGCATATTGTTTTGAGATAATTACATTGACCAGCATTTTGAACTTTCTCATCTCATAATACAAAAATATATATGTCCAATTCAGTTAACATCACTGACGCAATGCAAACCATGATTCATTGTGTATCATTGGAACAAATCAAGTCAATAATGGCTTAACTTGATAATTTAAATAATAATTTGTCAAATTATGACCAAAATAAATTTAAAAATATTAAACACTTTATCTGCTTATAAATTAGTTGAGTATCAACCAAATCTTTAAAACATGTGATGAAAGATTAAATTTTATCAAATTACAAATCATTCATATTATTACAATAAAAAATAAAATTACAAATTACAAATTACAAATTACAAATTACATTGACCAGCATGACATAAGAAATTTCAAAAAATAAAAAATAACAGGGATGGTATGCATATAAATTTTTCGTGTATCAACCACAATCTTTAATTAAAACGCATATACATATAATACACATCCAACCGGCTGAATTTTTATAAAACCATTGAACCAAAGCGATTGTATATGTATACATATACAAATATACATATACATGTACATATACACAAGGATGGTTCTGTTTAAAGAATGTTTAAGGAGTTGAATCGTTTAAAACCCATCCAACTGGCTGAACTTTTATAAAACCATTGAACTGAAGCGATTTAAAAATCCGGTGCAAAACATATTTTATAAACCCTCTAGTGCCAATTTTGATTCGTCTTTCAAATTTTTTTTAATTTATTTTTCTAAACTTTAGATATAGTAGTCAACAAGGATGGATTTGTATTTATGGGTTATGTAAATCAGATATGTTCACAAATAACTTTAGTAGGAATAGAAGAGAGAGAACAAGAAACACCTTAAAAAGATCCATTTATGGGCATTCAAATTTTGTAATGGCTTTTTGCGTGTTCATCTCCATTTAAATTCATTTTCGAAGAAATTAGATAAAAAAATGATGTGCTCCGTGCTCCTGAGAAAATTGTGGATTGCCACTCACGAGTTTGAATTTTCCAATTTAAACTGGTTTTTAATGAATTTTGTCTCTCATTTTGTTATGAAGTCCAGAGAAACCAAATAAAATACAACTATGGGATTAATTGGGAAGCTATAATATTTTGCTTGGACACTTTAACTTCCAGTAAGGTAAAGTATACATACATGTAAGCAATTTACATGTAAAAAAAAGTCCATTAATCTTCTCTTACCACCATCAAAATACGTATCAGTAATGGAATCAGCCAATCGTCTAGTTAGTAACAAAAATAATATTTTTCAGTCGTAGATTTATATCTCAGGGACTGATTTTTATTTTTATTAACTATTTTAAAATATTAAAATCACGAAGTTACCGGTACTTTGGAAAAAAATTAAACAAATTAAAGTTACCATATATGCAGACATTGTTTGCGCACCCTCTAAGAGTGACACACAGATAATGCCTGCACACCCCTGGTTAGTGCGCAAACAATAGGAATTTCAGAAAAAAAAAATGAAAGGAAATATTGGTACTCAATTTTAAAATTTTGATTATTATCAAATTAATTTTCATAGAACAGCTCGTTTCTTTTTGAAATAAAAGAAAAATACATGACTATTGATGATCAAAAACTTTAACTGAAATTGTGAGGCACTAAACGTGCATTTTGTGAAATTTTAACTAGATTTTTGAACTGTGTTGGTTATAACATGTTTTTATATCTCTTCGCGAGTTTTCCAAATTACGGTCATACACTGAAATCGGAGTTTCATATCTCTTGCGAAAAGTACCGTCACGAATAAAAAATATTCCTTACTTAAATGAAACGCAGGTATCATCTGCACACCAACCAGGAGTGGCAGGCAGACAGTGCACGTGTGCCGCTCCAATGAACAGACAATGCCTATGTTTCTTATAACTTTTGATTTTTTTTTTCAGAAAACTAATAACTCTGTAATTTTGATATTTTAAAATTGTAAATAGAAAAAAGTTTGAGAAAGAAACCCTTGTAAATATTAAAATATTTGAGTAGCTTAATTCCAACTTTACTTTAAAAAAAATTATGTATCAACAGGCATTTTTGGAAACCATAATTTTCGTCACATCATTTAATTACTCTCCTTAATTGATAATGCCCTGTCAATTTCAACTAACATTTTCTAGATTTTTAATATAATAATTGTTCTTTCTCATGCAACTGCAATAGCTGATTTTATATAGCTGATATTCTCTAAACAGAATTATATAATGGAAACAACACAAACTTAAATTAGTGCGCTGCATGCAGCATTGCAGCTTGATCCAGCCCCTAGGTAGGTGTTAGGCAAAAAAAAAAAAAAAAAATGTTATAACCAATAATATTTTCATGCCGGGAAAATCATGAAAAAAACATATTGCAAGGATATATCATATATGGGATCATCTTATCAGAATATATATATACATATAGAGATTGGCTACTATGCTTATATAAGCATATTCCCACATATGCTTATAACTCATTTTTGTGTTTTCAATGTCCAAATGGTCGATCTGAACCGTTAGATGTGATATATATATTGAAATGTGTTTGGAGACTAAATTTTATATTTTTATGAATTTTTTTTACTATTTATTAAGCTAATTTGAAAATCTCTGATCCAACGGTGGTTTCTGATTTTACTGTTTTGTTAAGCCACCGTTGGATCAGCGATTTTCAAAGTGGCTTAATAAATAGTAAAAAAATTCAGAAAAATGTAAAATTTGGTCTCCAAGCACATTCCAATATAGAGATCAACTTGAACGGTTCGGATCGACATTTTAAACTTTAAAATTGAAAAACGGGTTGTAAGCATATGTGGGGATATGCTTATACAAGCATAGTAACCAACCTATATATATATATATATATATATATATATATATAATAGAGGAGGGTTCAAATGCATCCAAATTTTTGTGCACCTAAATGCACCCTATCTTTCATATCTTTTATCTCTGTTTTCAAAGTCAAAATAGTCAATCCGAACCATTAGATGCGATCTATATATATATATATATATATTTTTTCTCCTTTTTTTATGTGAAGTTGTGAATTATTTTTAAGTGATAGATCCATACTAGTTGAACAAATTTAAATTATTTTTAAAATAAGCTGCTCAAACTCTGAACATATAGATAATAAAGTAAATTTCGGCTTTAAAAAATAAAAGTTTCTTAATTGTTCCCGCTGTCAATGTGATGTATTGTGTACAGCATAACATTATATTTTTGTTGGATCGATGGACAACATGTATGTACATTTAGGTCATAATTAAGAAGAATAACATTTTTCTTAATTTAATGTTCTGCAATGTAACCACTTTAATATATATTATGCATGCAAATTTCTTAATGTTATCACTATCATTAGTTGTCATATGACAATAGAAAACATTTTTCTTTAATTTTCTGTTATAGAATATTGGAAACATTGATATAGAAAAGTTGTGGCTTGTGACACTTTGATTATGGAAATTAAATATATTTGAATTTGTGATATTTTGCTCCTTATTAGTCAAATGCTTTACGGCCAAATTAATACACCACTAGCAACATTTTAACATTTAATATTCGAAGTTCTCTGAAAATTAAAAAATGGTGCTGACGGAGAACATAATGTGGTCTAATTTTTCAATTTTTGTAAGTTAATTTTGCCTTTAAGAATGACATACATCATCTATTGTTGTTTCTTTATTGTCCTTCGAATAAGATAATTGCCAAAAAAAAAAAAATCATACAAAAAAAAAAAAAATTGCATGTCATCTTATTTATGCACTTGTAAAAGATTAGTATATTTATTTTTGTATAAAGAAATAAGGAAATTGATATATTGACAATCATAACCGTGACAACCAAAAATATTTATCAAAATAAACATAAATATTATTTCTGTAGTTTAGATAGTTTGTATGCCAAATTTTATGCGGTTTGAGAATCATTTGGCCCTCGATCAAGTGCCAATAATATTGTATCAACTTTATAAAGGTGCTCAATAGATTACCAAACATGTTGCAAATTGTTTGGTAGCCCTTTTTAATGTTTTATTATATCAACATATATACTCTACAAAACATACAAAACATGTTGCTTGATTGGGTCATAGGCTTAAAGAGAATATTGTTTGGTAGCCAGCTGCATTAATTAATTCATCAATCTTCCATGACGTACATTCCATATGTTTCAAGTAATTAATACTAACTGAAATATAGCAAGGAAAATTGCGGAAAGGTCCAACGCGGGAGGAGCATATATATAATGCTGCAAAAATTCTTACTTTTAAGTTTAAGATTTACAGCATTTTTTTTTTTTTTTGGAAAAATTAGCAGCGGTGTCAAGGCCTTCAGCGAAAGAAAAAAAATTCAGTTTGGTGGGCTCAGATTTTTTATAATTATGAAACAAAAAAGACCAAAAATTACAGATACACTGGGGATAATTTCCAGTGTCAGAAATTAAGAAGAAACTATAAGAAAGACTATGATCTATTAAATTAGGAGTCGGCTACGGTTAGCATAGAGGATCTCCATACAATGTTTTAATATTTGAGTTTTCAAAAACCTAACAGTCGATCCGAACCATTCTACATGATCTTCATATGAATACGTACTTAAAAATTAAATTTTACATTTTTTAGAATTTTTTTACTATTTTTTTAGATAGATAGAAAATCACTTAATTTGAATGATACATAATTTTCAGATCAAGTGATTTTCTATCTATCTAAAAAAATAGTAAACAAATTCATATAGAGATCATGTTGAACAGTTTGGATTGACCGTTAAAATTTTGAAAACTCAAATATTGAGCCATTGCATGGATGTCCTCTATGCTATGCATAGCATATTAACATTTTCCATTAAATTAATCGTCAATTTTACATTGATTTTTTTTGTAATGAAATGAAAAGACGGTACGTACGTTAATAACAGAGATAACTAGAGGTGCTATCGGGTCGATAGGGTCTGTACTCTAAAAGTGTTCGGATCTGAATTTCGATCCATATACTTATTAGATTTAAATCGGGTCGAGTCTGGATCAGAATACCTATCTACCCGTTGATATTTCGGGTCCCGTCTTTTGATTCTGGGTAGATAGATACCCATAGCTTGTTTGTAGATTATCGGTCCGATTCGAATCCAGAACGAGTACATGTCGCAACTCTTAATTATAATTTTTAAATATTCAAACATGATATATCATTATAATATAAATTAAAATATGCTTCAAAATATTGAAGGTGATATAATTTTAAAAAGTAAAATATTGAAGATGGTGATTTTATTCTATGGTTTCAAAAATCTGTGAATAGAATATTAATATCAATTTATTTTAATTAGCGAAGAGCGCAATAAATTTCAATAATTCCTGCAGAAAGGCATATATATAGTAGACAAAGAGATCAAGAAATGAATTAATTGGCTTCAAAAATTTATAAGCAAAAGATGAATGTGACATTTGATTTCAATGATTTGTGTGAAAAGAGCAACAAATTTTATTTAAAAATTAAAAAATACTGCAAATAATTATCTTTTCATAGTTATTAATATATATTTTTATATTAAATAATTATAAAAGAAACGGTATTGTTATTTTCTTGGAAATTTATACAGGTGTCAGTTCGAGTTCGGTTATGGTCAGATAATTAAATGAAACTCATATCCTATCTATTACATTATCAGTTCCAGTTAAGATCTGGATTGGATATTAAATTATTAATTTTGTAACTATATTCATAATTTAACCGGTTATATTTTTTAAACCATATCCTATCCAAATTAATCGGATCCGGGTAATCGGATAAAGATAGAACCTCTACGGATAACAGTTAATATTAGAAGATATAAATTTTTTTTTCCAAAGCAACATTTCATCAATAGTAAATGTTGAAAAAAAAATTATCACTCCAAATTCGTCTGTTAAAAAAATGTACAGTGAAACTGTTTTGATACGACAAACATTTATTGTCCCATTCTTGTAAATTCAATTCGGAATATAATCGAATGTGGAGAAACGTTGGGCTCTATCACTATGCCTGCTGTGCTATCAAACCATGGAGAGGTTTAAGAAGAGGGCTCTGGGCTCAAATGGTTTTATTTCAAACTTCACCCTTAAACGGCTAAATCTGGCCCAGCCCGGCTCAAATTAAGGAAGAAGAGCTTAATCATCGCACTTTATAAATTTTGCACTCAGAGATGTTTCATGAATTGCGCAAGTGATAATTCCTCTCTGATTGCATCAATCAGGTTCCGTCTGACTGGAGATCTCCATTAGTTAACAAAGTGGACGAGAAGAAGTAAAGACAGTCTGAAAAGGAACCGTATGAATCAGAGGTGGTTTCACCATTATTGTGGCAGGGATAACTGAGCCACTTGACCATTGCGAATCAGCAAGATTCCATCTCGTGGTGCTGGAGCTGGTCCTCCGATGGTACTTTCTCATCCAAATCGTGATAATTATTATCATAGCTCATGAGTCATAACTATGAAGAGAGGATTCTTGGTCTTGCCCCAGAGACGTACAAAATACACCCATTTTCTTTGTAAAACTTAGAAGAATATTGTACACACTAAAATATAATTACACAAAATGATTAAATAATTGCTGTAATTAAAAAAAATGAGCAATATAAAGGTTGAAGCAACACGAGACTTCATCTCTAATTAACTAATAATTTATACTTAGAAGCTGGAAACCGACTCATATTCATTTGTACTATATTTTTTCAAAACAAAACTATCAATACGATTGAACATGTAATTTGTATTAAAAATATTGTTGTAGGTAGAATAACTAATAATTTATTGTCCCATTCAAAATTAACTTTTAAATCTGTAATTTTGACCGCTTGAATTTATACTAAATAAATTCAAAAAATTTAAATCTTTGTATGTAAATGCATTATTAATGGTAGATCGGTTTTAACAGTTTGAATTCGTCGTTGAAGCATATCTAATAGATTTTTAATGTGGTAGCACGGCACGCTGAACAAAGTACTCGTTGAGTAATTATAGGAATTATATAATTATTATATAATCACCTATAAGGGTTATGAAAAAAGAATATTATAATCCACATTACACAACTACTAAATTTCTAATATATGAAAAAACAATCTACTTCGAAGAAAAAATAAATAAATAATGAAACTCGGACCTAATTATGAAAATAACAATCTCTTTTTCATTGGTTGAGCAAGAAAACTCTTTTCATTTTGAAAGACTGATAAAAAAATTTGAACGCCAATAAGGACAAAAATGATATAAAAGCATAGAAGAGTGACCTAAGCAGTTATATACATAATAATAAATTAACTTATATAATAAAGTAACTTACATTAAAATTTGAACGCAAATAGTATTACACTAACATTTTTCAATTTAAAAATTTACACTATTTCTATTATCTTAAGAATCTTACACTGAAAAACGACAAGTAGCAGAAACAAATATTTTGTCTACATGGGGAAATATAGACTGACCAGAGACAAAATATAGTGGGTGGAACACTGTGGGAAGTAAAGATGGCCAAGTCATTTTCATAAATTGAAAATTTGTAATTTTGTCTATTAAATTTTATAGTAAAGATGTCTAACTCATTTTCATTCATCACTAGAATAAAAGTTACTTTAATATTTGTTATACTTATAAGTCAACCCGATTAATCTCATATCTATTTTTCCATCTAAAACTACTAATCTTAAATTAGATTGTTAATTTTTGTAGTTTGTAATTTACATACTGAAATTGAGTATTAATTTAATAAGTAACTGAGATCATCACTTTTGATTGCTTATTGTAGAATACTGTTTAATTAATTACATTTAGTTTCATCTTCTTTATGCTCCAAAAAAAAAACACTACTTTTTAAGATTGTCACGATACAAACAACTCGTTATCTTTTTTTTATGTTCCACAATAAATAATAAAAAACTGTTTTGGATTAGATACTAATGATATATGTATTTACAAAATAATTAAATAGAGGAAATTAAGTAGTTGAAAGAGTACACTACACAATAGGGGTGAAAACAGAGCGAATACGGAGCGGATAATGCTGATACCATATCCGCATCCATCGGATAATGAGCGGATACGAATACGGATAGGGATAGTAAACAGATATCAAAATTCAAAACCAAATTTGCCTTAAACGGATACGAATACAGAACGGATAGTTCACGGATACGGATTCGAATACGGATACAAAACGAATAATTAACGGATAATTGAGTCAAATGAACTTAAGATATAAAATTAAAATATAAAACGAATAAACAATTAAATATGAAATATTTAAGAAAAAACAAGTCCGCAAAAATAAAAAAAGTTGATTCAAGTCATATGAACTGATGAACATGTGAGTGGGGACCACCCAGATCAAAATATTGATTCAAGTCATAAAATAGTTGATTCAAGGAGGTTAAAATACTAATTCCCTATTGCAGGATTAAGAAGAAGACACGTGCGTGGGGACCACCTAGATCAAAATAGAGTAATAAATTAAGGAGGGGTCCGCTAAAAGACAAGTCACAAATGAATATGTCCGGACTATCTATTTGAATTTAGTCCCACGAGCAAGGCAGACGCTAAGTTTATAAGTATATATTGGGAGCCGGGAGGAAACAGCTAAAGGAGAAATTCGTGACCTAGGGAGGCGAGAATAAACGAAGAATTTGTTACGGAGTTTATGAATCCGGATATATCGGATATCCGCTCTGTTTATAACTCATCAGATATCTCCGTATCCGGTACTGTTCCTACTACACAGACATAAATGTCGAGTACCCTGTATAAAAGACATAAATGTCGAGTACCCTGTATAAAATAAACTAATAAATGTCACTGTATAAATGATTCTAAAGACATAAATGTCGAGTACCCTGTATAAAAGACATAAATGTCGATTCTAAAGACATAAATGTCGAGTACCCTGTATAAAAGACATAAATGTCGAGTACCCTGTATAAAGGGTTTGAAATAAAATAAACTAATAAATGTCACTGTATAAATGATTCTAAAGACATAAATGTATAAATGTCGACTACCCTGTATAAAATAAACTAATAAATGTCACTGTATAAATGATTCTAAAGACATAAATGTCGAGTACCCTGTATAAAAGACATAAATGTCGAGTACCCTGTATAAAAGACATAAATGTCGAGTACCCTGTATAAAGGGTTCTGAAAGTCGAGTACTGGTTTTGAAATAAAATAAACTAATAAATGTCACTGTATAAATGGTTCTAAAGACATAAATGTCGAGTACCCTGTATAAAGGGTTCTGAAAGTCGAGTACTGGTTTTGAAATAAAATAAACTAATAAATGTCACTGTATAAATGGTTCTAAAGACATAAATGTCGAGTACACTGTATAAAGGGTTCTGAAAGTCGAGTACTGGTTCTGAAATAAAATAAACTAATAAATGTCACTGTATAAATGGTTCTAAATTCTGAAAGTCGAGTACTGGTTCTGAAATAAAATAAACTAATAAATGTCACTGTATAAATGGTTCTAAAAGTCGAGTACTGGTTCTAAAATAAACTAATAAATATCACTGTATAAATGGTTCTGAAAGGGTTCTGAAAGTCGAGTACTGGTTCTGAAATAAACTAATAAATGTCACTGTATGTTCTGAAAGTACTGAAATAAACTAATAAATGTCACTGTATAAATGGTTCTGAAAGTCGTAAACTAATAAATGTCACTGTATGTTCTGAAAGTACTAAAATAAACTAATAAATGTCACTGTATAAATGGTTCTGAAAGTCGAGTAGAGTACACTGTATACATCCACAAACTAATAAATAAATGCTATCACCTAATTTTGATGCGTCTGGTTCGATGCTTCTACAAAGTAAAAAGCGGTCAGAGTGATCCAATCACCTTTCTTCATTGGTCATGCTCCTAATTTAACACCTCATTAATTAAATAAATGAATACTCGTGTGTAGTTAGATTATAATTATATCATATGTGTGTTAACTTATATTTTCTGAAATAAACTAATAAATGTCACTGTATGTTCTGAAAGTCGAGTACTGAAATAAACTAATAAATGTCACTGTATAAATGGTTCTGAAAGGGTTCTGAAAGTCGAGTAGAGTACACTGTATACATCCACAAACTAATAAATAAATGCTATCACCTAATTTTGATGCGTCTGGTTCAATGCTTCTACAAAGTAAAAAGCGGTCAGAGTGATCCAATCACCTTCCTTCATTGGTCATGCTCCTAATTTAACACCTCATTAATTAAATAAATGAATACTCCTGTGTAGTTAGATTATAATTATATCATATGTGTGTTAACTTATATTTTCGACATCTTTTTTAAAGTAGATCGTTAAACATACTACATTACATATTATATAGTTGTCATTATTAATTATAGTCTAGAATCACAAGAGCTCTCTTAAAAAATACATATACAATTTATCTTTTTCTTTATATTCAGAAAAAAAAATTAAAACTATTTTTTTTTAAATCGTCAGAATACATGCATTTATTAAAATAATTTAATAGAAAAAAACACAAGAGTACAAAGCCAAAATAAAATACAACAAACAAACTAATAAATGCAGGATAATTAATAAGATACATTGTACTCGCCTACCGGTTTAAAACCAAAATAAAAGATACATTGTTGATTGTACTAGGATATGTATTGATTTGCATGTACGAAAAAATATGCTACCTGCTACCAATTTATTTTTTGAATGCCAATAGAGACAGAATTGACATAAAATCATAAATGAGTGACCTAAGTAATTATATATAATAAAGTAACTTACATTAAAAAATATTAAAAATAAATTAACAGATATACATAAAATCTTTCAATAATCATATATAAATTAAATGAAACATTAAATAAGTCTAAGTATTAAAAAAAAAAAGTTCAAAATGAAATTGTTTAACGACTGAAAAACTAATATTTTCGTCAGTCTCTAATTTTTTTTTTAAGAAACTTAACAGAAACTGTCAAGAGTACTTGTATTAATAAATAGTAACCGCTACAAATGTAATAAAGGAATTACAATACTGCCAAAAACAAAAACCAATAAACAGATAAAAAAAAACAAAAATAAAAATAATAATAGCCCTAACTTTGCAAACCAGCGTTGCTCCCATACCGATCGTGTTGGAGCTTAATGTCATCGGCTCATACTGATGATGTATGGGTACACATTTTCTATCGGGGCGATAGGCAACGATTCGGATTCCGATAGCGGATAACAATTTCAACCAATAGCAGAGTATTTTTCTCTAGTAGTGATCACTGGTTCGGCTGATTTTATAAGTTCCTTGTTGCCCAAATTTTTATTAATATCCAAAAAAATATGAAATTTCAGAAACTATTCAGGTATTTCTGTATTTTCGAAATTTACTCAAACCGCAAAAATTTTTTGCGGTAATTCAGTCTAAAACCGCAAATTTTTTTGCGGTTTTAGAATAATTTGATTTATTGGAAAGACTGCTACAAATAACCTGGATCAACATTTTTCATGCCATATTTTTTGCAGCTGTAAGAAAAATTAATATATTTCTTTAGTTATTTAATATATTGAAAAAAAATAAATATATTTCTTTAGTTATTTAACCTGGATCAACATTTCTTTGATTTATTGGAAAGACTGCTACAAATAACCTGGATCAATATTTTTCATGCCATATTTTTTGCAGCTGTAAGAAAAATTAATATATTTCTTTAGTTATTTAATATATTGGAAAAAAATAAATATATTTCTTTGAAAAATTAATATATTGGAAAAAAATAAAAATGCTTGGATTCTCAGTTATTTATCCCAGTTCAAAAGTTACTTCTAAGTAAATACATATAATATTGTCATCCTTCTAGTACATTTAATTTCTAAAAAGTTGTATCTATTTTTGAAAAAAAAAAATTTAAGTTATTTAATGATTATTATTAAAAATAATTCTTAAAATAGATACAACTTTTTATAAATTAAATGTACTAGAAGGATCACAATATTTTATGTATTACCTAGAAGTGACTTTTAAACCGAGATCAATAACTCAGAATCCAAGTATTTTTATTTTTATCCAATAATACATAAATAAATATATTAATTTTTGTTACAGCCGCCAAAAATGCAGCATGAAAAATGTTGATCCGGGTTATTTGTAGCAGTCTTTCTAATATATCAAATTATATAGTATTTCATCTATTTTCAAAGAAATATATTAAATATTTATATTATTTCAATACAAAAAATAAATAAATTATAAATATTTCTATTTAAATAAAAAATCTGAAAAATAAAAAAATTGACACTTTTTTTTTAAACTGCAACTTTTTTTTGCAGTTTTAGAATTCCAAAATCGCAAAATTTTTTTGCGATAATTCAGTCTAAAACCGCAAAAAAATGCGACATGGATAGATTTCAAAATAACAAAAAATCTGGATTGTTTCTGAAATTTCATATTTTTTTTTGATATAATAAAAATTGTGGTCCTTGTTGAGAGGTTTAAAGGCCCAATGTAATTTCGGTCCTTGTTGAGACTTCAGAGAGAGTGGTTGGCTATAATTGGTGTAATTAATCTTCTGCATATTGGGATTCTCTTTTTCAGCCGAGCTTTGAAAGCTTTTTTTCTAATTTTGGGTCTAAATGGATTAGGTGAGTCCCAATGTGGAGAGAGATTGCCACATATGGCATGGGTGGAGTCATGATGTGCCTTTGGGTTATGTGGGGTGTAAACAGGTGGCATATCCTGAGGATCTTCTTGAGGCATTGGAGAATGTGAATTTCATCCACTTTGATGAGAAGTTTGTCTGAGTGTGAAAAATTAACATTTTTATTTATCATATTTTCTTTGATGTGGTCTGCACTACACAGTCTGTTCTCCACCGGGTCTTCTTTTTCTATTAGAGTGTATAAAGTATTGTGTTTGGTTGTTGAAAGAGAGAGTAAACATCTGTTTTTGCCATGACTAGTATATGGAGAGTGTACTGCAATATATTGATTTGCCTATACCAAAAGATATGCTACCTGCTACAAAAAAAAATTGAATGCCAATAGGGACAAAATTGATATAAAACCCATAAATGAGTGACCTAAGCAATTATATATATATAATAAAGTAACTTACATTAAAAGATGATTAAAAATAAATTAATAGATGTACATAAAACCTTTCAATAATTAGATATAAATTAAATGAAACATTAAATAAGTCTATGTCTTAAAAAAAAAAAAAATTCAAGATGAAGTTGTTTATAGGAAAACCCAAACCAATTCTCACGTGATTTATGGTTTTCTTTTGAAACTTGGAATTCATAAATTCTATGAGAAATTAATTCAGAAAATATTGTTTGAAGATGTAAAGACTGCAACTTAATGAAAGCCTGATATATATTTTATGTAATTTTTTACCTTTAAAACTTTCACACAAATTAAAGTCTATGCTTTTATCATATTTAATTAATTAAATATTTTTATACGTGGAACTAACTATAATTCTTATTTATTTTTTCAATATTACAAATTTTGTCAATTAGCTTGGAATTTTAAAAAATTAATTTATTATTTTCAATTATCGATCTTTAAGTGTTTTAGCTTTTAATAAATTTGTATGTTCATTTTCTAGAAAATAAAAAAGAGAGAAACAAAGAAAGATAGACAGTATTTGATTATTACTGATTTGCTGGGACTTATAGGCTATATCTGGTTTTTCAAGTTAAAAATTTGATGAGTACACTTTAGTGAAAAATATAAAAACACAAAGATTGACAAAGTGGCTCTCAAATTTTTTATAAGGGAAAAAAACAAACGTTATGTTTATACTTTATAACATAGATAACGATGAAAATAAATAGGTGCAGATTAATTTTTTTTTCGACATTTTATCAGATTAGAAATACTGTGTTAGGATAACTTTTAAATCTTGTGCCTCATCATAAATATTGGAATACAAGCAATTTATTTTTAATTACACCGATATTTTAGAAATCATAAAAAGTAAATTACGAATGGAAACCTACAATTATTTGTTTAGGAAGTTTATTTTTTCTTGCATAAAAGCCTATGCTGTCTGATTACAAAAGTGTTGAAATCTTTTCATGTTTTGTATAATACAGTAAAGAAATGTTTATTTAGATACTGTTGTTGGAGTGTAATTAAAAAAACCAAAAATATTATATTTAATATTAAGGACAATCTACTTAGAAAAAAAAAAAAAAATTAACAAGACAAAAAGATTATATCTTTTTTTGACATTTTCCAATTTAAAAATTTACGCTATTTTTATTATCTTAAGAATCTTACACTGAAAAACGACAAATAGCAGAAATAAATATTTTGTCTACTTGGGAAAATATGGACTGACCAGAGACGAAATATAGCAGGTGGAACATAGTAGAAAGTAAAGGTGGCTAAGTCATTTACTGTTAGAGGTAGGTTTTTGTCACACCCCGCAGCCCCACGAGGCGTGACGGGTGCCTCCTGCCGTAGACATACGGTTGCCCGTATGCCTACAAGGCAAGTACAATATAATAGAAAGTAAAACACACCAACAAAACAAACAAATAACTAAGAAAAACAGTTCATAAATCCCAACTGGTCAGGTAATATCATACAAAATCCGTATCTCGATGGATACGTATCACCAAATGACATAGAGAACACATATATATATACAATCAAAACATAAATCTATACATGTCTCTAGTCACAATACCAGACAGCTAAGCAGCGGTGAAAACCAGGCCTACCGACCTCGTGTCTCTCTCGGATCCACCGAACCGGTACCTGAAAAATTAACCCAAAAGAGGGGATGAGAATTGAATTCTCAGTGCGATAAATTGCCACAAATCGTCCCTGGACTTGCAATCACATATTATATTCAAAAAGTAAACACAAATAAAGCTCAAATCAGTTTATAATCATATATAAACATAAATGCACAAACCCGACAACATTTATCAAATGAAATCAAAATTTAGGAATTGCCAATATGAAATTCAAGCACACAATATTTGGTTTAACTCGATTTCAGAATATCTGGTAGTAACTACAGATGTTCCACCAAACTGGACCCCAATTCGTTCCCACTCATCTGTAGGGTTACAGACACCTACAGACGGCTGGACCAGGTAAAACCTTTTCTCATGACACTCATATGTAGTTACAGGCTTAACTGTTTAATTAAAAGTCTGGTTCTAATTCATATCCGGAAATCCATATAAATCCAATTGACCATCCAAACGCATACCCCCTGGGTAATGCCTCCGATACACAGTCACCCATAACCAAAATCATAATACAAAGTCACTTACCCCTCGTCCCAACCGGTACTGGGAACTGCCGAGGGCCAGACGATCTAAAGCTTTAGAACACTGAGCGTCAAACGTCCATGCATTAGACTTTGACAAATCCGGATTCACCCCCTGGGTGACGTCATCACGGTGGATGACCATAATACCATATCCACCAACCGATGGTGATATAAAGCACGGTGACTTTAATTCCAAAATCAGATCATTCAGATCAACACAAATAATAACCATACCAGCATGCAAATCAATCAGATTTAAACAATTCGAGTTTCACTTTATTTGGGCAATGCAATGCATATGAATCGAAACACAGTTTAATTACATGAATCAAAACACAGTTTAATTTCTTAATATAAACTATCAGACAAGTCCAGAAACCCCGCACCTGAGTAATAGCACGCTCGACTAAGGCTCAGGTGTCTCGAACGACCCAGAAATCCTTTGCCTCGTATGATTACCACCTATTTTACACGTTAAATTTGATTAACGCGTTCGATTAATATCCGATAGGTTTTAACGAAGTTATAACTCGATTAATTCCAATAATTTCCAGAGTTTCACATGAAACTATCATAATTCCTTTCCATTTCAATCCAACCCCAAAACCCTAGTTCAATTCCAAATTCCACAAGCAAATCAATTCGATCATCGAGTTATAACGTCTCAAATCAAATTCGAATTCGAATTTCACCAAAATATAACCAATCAATTAAGATTAGGGTTTCCAAGAGAAAAGGAAGATAAATCGTATCAATTATCACAAATTAACAACTAATCGAGCTAGAACTCGATTACGAAACCCTAATCACAAGTTTCAACCGAAATCATGACAAATCGAATAAATCGAATAAATTAGGATTTTCAAGAAATTACCCAAGGGAGAAATATATACCAAATTGAAGCTTTCTAATCGATCAAGGATCGTCAATTCAGCTCGAATCTCGATTTTCCGGTCAGTTCGATCAGATTCCGCGCTCAATTTCTCTCTCTCTTTCTCTTTCCCTTTTTGGTTCGGCCCTAACCCTAGCCTCCCGAATTTCCTTTCAATTTTACGGTGAAATGAAATGAGAAGAAGAAAGCAAAGTTTAATTAATTGGAATTTTGCACATATACCCCTTCATTTTATTAATATTACCAAACTTTAAAATGTGTGTTACAAATAGGCCCTTATGTAATATTTCATTTATTAAAAAGAGAAAGAGAAAGAGAGAAGATGTTTATTTTATCCGTTTTGCAAATTGGTCCCTCAAAAATGGCAAAAATAGCAAAAATATACACCAGTGCGGATTCACTCATCCGCACTGCGGATCCATCCATCCGCATTTACTGCGCAAATAACAAACACACCCCAGTGCGGACCAATCATCCGCACTGCGGATCCGTCCAGCCGCACTCACGACGCAGAAAAAATGTCCGAGCCTAGTGCGGACGCACTGAGGCCAGTGCGGATGCTCCCATCCGCATTCCGTACTTAGCGAAATTTCGGCAACTTCAGGAACTTGTCCCAGTGCGGGTGAAGCCACCCGCAGTGCGGGTCATCCATCCGCACTGGACCGTTTTTCTATATTTATAATTCGATTCGTGACGCCTTAACTCAATCAGTCAGTATAGAATATTTATTATAAAATTCATAATGTCACAGTTTTCGAGCCGTGAGGTGAGACCAAATAGTAACTGAGAGGTGAACTTTTCTATTTATCGAGAGATGACGGATACCTTTAGTAAACCGGACAAATAACTTAGGTTGAATACCAATAAACGAGAGTTTAGGGTTGAAAATCTAAGAAGGTGAAACTGCATTTTCGTTACTAAGTTTATTAATTCAATAAATGAGATTTGAAGTTTATGAATATTAGGTATGGTCAGTAGAACCTTATACAAATAAACAACACAGAAACAGGCAACATGCTGTATTCACTCGAGGCTGACGCGGGCCACGTATGAGAGTACGCAGGTCGCGTTGATTCAACGTGGATCGCGTATGAGAGTACGCGGGTCGCGTCTGATGCTGAGAGGAAGAGTTGAAGATGAAATCAGAAATCCTGAAAACGTCTTTTATATCTGATTTAAAATCAAACTTTAGTTTCTGTCATTTAATTATTGCAATTGAATCAACTTTTTCTCACTTCTAGTTTTTAAGTAATTTAGGTAAAATCTAGTTGATACCTGAACCGTCCCTTGGATCGATACCTAATTATACTGAACGATAGGACTGTGCACTTGCAGTTTAAATCGAAAGTAAAAATTAAGGTTTAAAAGATACAGTTTACTGTAGTAAAACTTTGTAAGATATATTTTTGTGCGAACAGTAGTACACAGTAGCTAATAAACTAAGCCCTGACAAGGGTACTTCTTTTTCAAACAATATTTTGAAAATCAAATTACATGCTTCAGCGTACTTGAATTTTTTTTTTTATTAATTTCATAAACAATACAGTTTGAGGACATGATATTTTATATTTTAATAATTTATTTAAAAATGTCCAAATTAAGTACTATAACTGGCACACCGTTTATTAAAAAAAAGGGGAACTAGAATAAAGAACTAATAAATAAAATTACAAATCATCCATTATTGGAAAAGAAATTACTTTAATATTTATTATAATTATAAATCAACTTGGCTCAACATATATTAATCTATCTATTTGGTCATCTAAAACTACTATCTTTAATTAGATTGTTATTACATACTACTGAAATTGAGTGTTAATTTAATAAGTGGCGTTAATTATCACTTTTGGTTGCTTATTGTAATTATTTTATTAAGTTAGGATTATTAATTATAGCTCTTATATATCTCATGTTTTTTCTCATGAATTGTGTGTTTAGTTTTCTTTCTATTTTACTATTTTTTGTTAATTTGTTACTTTTATCTGTTACATAATAAAATTGTTTCTTCAAATTATGTATTGCAGAGCTGCTGATATAGTCGCCTTCGTTCATTTTAATGACCATGAATTTTCCTTCTAAAATAGTCATGCTCCTAATTTGACACGTCATTAAATAAATGAACACTCGTGTGTAGTTAGATTATAATTATATCATATGTGTGCTAAATAATATTTTCGACATCTTTTTTAAAGTAGATCGTTAAACATACCACATTACATATTCTATAGTTGTTATTATTAATTATAGTCTAGAATCACAAGAGCTCTCTTAAAAAATACATATAAAATTTATCTTTTTCTTTATATTCAGAAAGAAAAAATAAAAAATATTTTTTTGAGATCGTCAGAATACATGCATTTACAAAAATAATTTAATAGAAGAAAGTACAAGCAAAATAAAATACAACAAACAAACTAATAAATGCACGGTAATTGATAATTAATAAGTTGTGTCCATTGCATAGCACACACGTCTAGGTAACTAGGGCTGGAAATGAATCGAACCGAATCAAACTTATCTCAGTTTGAGTTTGAATAAGATTCGAACTCAATTGGTTTGATTTGTTTTAGAACGAACTAAGTTCGAATCGAATTAATTATGAACTACAAATTTTTCGAATCGAAGTCAATCGAATTACAAATTACAAATTTTTTTTTTGCAGCCCTAGTTATACCAGTAATGTATGCATTTCTTTAAATTTTTTTCGCGTGGAACAAAATTCACACGGTTTTCTTTTACCTTTCACGAATTCACACTGATAGATTATGTGTCAGCTCAAGATCCCCTTACCTTTTACGTTCTTGGATTGACTAAAATCATAGTATGGACCTAGTCAAATGAAACTTATTTCATTGTTAATTTGTTACACTGCTGAAATATTTTTCTATTATAAGCTAGCATTATATTAACAATTTTAAGCACTGATATAAGTTTGGTTCCTGCATTATTAAAGATTGATGGTAGAAACCATTAGTTGCATTATTTGAGATTCGAACCTAAATATATAGTTTGTGAATCAATTTTGAACGAATTATACTGAGTTTGAGTTTGATTTGAATAAGATTCGAACCGACTGGTTTGATTTGTTTCAGAACGAACTAATTTCGAATCGAATTAATTGTAAATTTTTTTCGAATCGAACTCAAATCGAATTACGAAGTATGAACTTTTTGTGCAGCCTTACATCTAGGTAAAGATATTATAGTGTTTCCTAAAAAACAAATATTTTTTTGATTAAATCACAAAGCTTAATAAAAAATAACATAACAAACAAACAGTTGCACAACATTGAGAACATAGCAAATATTACTTAAATTCATTCCACATGTTCACAGTAGTTCTCATTATTTCACCGCATAACGCTGCTCCTGATTCAAACTTTCACCACAATCAACCATAGAAACCAAACCAACTAAGAACAGAAACTCGCCACAAGATACCAGGCTAGCCCCAAACTATAACACCCACTAAGAACTAGTAGGGGTGTTCATCGGTTCGGTTCGGTTGAAACCGAACTTGGCAACCAAAGTTATAATTTAGTTTTAAAAATAGAATCAAACCGAACCGAACCGAGCCAAAGTTTTATTTCGGTTTGTTCGGTTCAAACAGAAATATATTATTATTTTTATTTAAAACAATAGATTTATAATAAATCGAAATATATTAAGAAATAAACCGGGTATTAAGAAATAAACTAAGATATTAAGAAATAAACCGAAGTACTTAGAGCAATTGATTAAGAAATAAATCGGAGTATTAAGAAATAAATCGGAGCGGTTCGGATTAAATTAATAATATATAAAAGTTCGGTCAGTTCGGTTATTTCGATTTTGAAAAATTTCAAACCGAACCGAACCGAAGTTATAATTCGGTTTTAAAAAATAAATCGAACCGAATCATTAAACCGAAAAAACCAAACTGCTTGATCCGAACTAATTCGGTTCGGTTCAAAACCGAATAAATCAGACCCAATGAACACCCCTAAGAACTAGCCACACAGTCTCACAACAACCAACACAATACAAAAGACTTGACACAACTGCACAGACTTCGCCAGACCCACAACAGACCAGATAAGAGGGAGCAGCAGTATATAAATACCCATCATACCAAGTGCAATCCCACTCACTCCTCACTCCTCACTCCTCACTCCTCACTCACTGTTTCTCTATCCTATTCCTTGATCACATAGCTCACTATTACTCATTATTCATCCGTTTAATGGCCAATGAAAATGAAGAACAACTCCTTGCGAAAACCCAACCAGCTTCTATATTAAAGAATCTTAACACTTTCAATCATCATGGCGCTCACCTCAATGAAGATATACTAGCCTCCATAATGATTGAAAGTGTTAAGATTCTTTAATATAGTATATCTTCATTGAGGTGAGCGCCATGATGATTGAAAGTGTTCAGATTCTTTAATATAGAAGCTGGTTGGGTTTTCGCAAGGAGTTGTTCTTCATTTTCATTGGCCATTAAACGGATGAATAATGAGTAACAAGATATACTAGCCTGGATAATATCAAGTAAGTTCGTACGCACCTAACAGACCCATTACAGAAGTTCGTGACGCTTGTTCTAACTTCATGACCAACAATTTACATGGACCACTACAACATAGTGGTATAATATCAAGTAACTGTATTTTTTTGTCTTCTATTGTCTCAATAAAATTGATTCTATAATTTTTTCTTCCAAAAGTACGTAATAATTTTTTTAATACTGATATGTAATAAATATTGTTTTAGATACGATCGTGAAAACTTTGCACCAAGTAGTGTTTGGTGGTGCATCGGTTATCAGAACAATTCTTGTCGAAGATGATGACTAGCCCATTAATAAGTCCTTCACGTTGGCCTTAGAAGACGATCTTAGTCATGAGATTATCTTTGATAATAAATTCATAAACAGCTGCCGCAAACTTACAGTTGTAAGTTTCATTTTGTTGTCTCTCTTAATTTTCTTCTCTTTTATGTCTCTCTTTTACTTGTTTTTATTTTTGTTTAAATAGTTTTTGTTTTTGTTTAAATAGGCTCTATCAGCACTCAATGCAAGGGGTAACCGGTTCATCCGGGCAGATAGACTAATAGACACATTTTACCCAGGAAGTAGAATAGGTCGAAGACGGAAAGATGTTGATCGGAGAAAAATGTTCTCTAATCTCCACAAGGTAACTGAAGATGAATTATGGTCAGGCATTGGTATAGTGGTAAAAAAATATGTGTCTGATAATTATAACGGGGGGAAGATCCTGATCCATTCAAGGATTGTTATTTTCAAGTTTGAACTTTTTAAGTAAGTATTTGGTGATGGAGTAATGGACGGTATTTTAATTTGAAACAATCGTATTTGTAATATTTATTTGGTATTGTAGGTTTTGTAAGACTAATTAATTATTCGGTGTTGTATTAATTTGGATGGAGCAATGGACTCTAATTTGAATTAATATTTTAACTTGAAACATTGTATTTGTAATAATTATTTGGTACTGTAGGTTTTGTAACATTAATTAATAATTATTATTCGGTGTTAACTGTATTTGGATGGAGCAATGGACTGTAATTTGATTCGATATTTATTTTTAATTTGAAACTCGTATTTGTAATATTTATTTGGTACTGTAGTTTCAAATCAATTGTTATAAAGTACCTTATTTTCTTCTTAACAATGAGTTGCATAAGTACGTAGGAAAGGAGACAAGAATCCGCAATTGAGATACAGAGGAGAGGAGGTAATTATAACCTAACCTCCTTCATTTCATTTCAAGGTTTTATTTTTCCTTGCTTGCTCTGAGTTTGTTTGCTCATATATATTTCCTCTATCTACATGTGAGGGACCATAACTGATAACTCTATATCCCAGTGGGAAGTACGTGCACTCTGATATTTCAAACCAAACTTCCATTGCCGTAGGGCACAGAAAAATCAGATCCAATTGCGGATTCTCACACATACTACTGCAACCCAAGTCAACCAGCCCGAGTCAGGATCTTACCTTCGAGCTGCAGGTATTGGTGGTATGATGAGTTTCCAAATATTCTCTCCTCTCCCTCCCTCCCTCCCTCCCACCTGCTCGCTCACTCATCAGTGCCATACTGGTAGAGCTGGCAAAGTTCGAACTGACTGAATAATTTAATTTCACCTAAAAACTGAATACTCCAAATGGTTTTTGTCAGTTAGTAACCTCAGATGTCATGTCATAATAGACAAATGACCAACCTCAACCAACTATATATTGATCTGAGACAGACACCCAACATGACCAAAACTATATTAGATCAGCCCGACCTGTTCGTTTGTGACCTTTGCCTTCTATTGTTTGTGCAGTGATTGCTCAGTGGAGTTTATACAACTTCGTTGAAAATGCATTGAAGCGGAAGGAAACGGATCGATCAGCAAGCTAGCGGTTTTTAGAAAAACAGTCAGTATTGGCTGTCAACACTGACTGTTTTTATAAAAATCAGTCAGTATTTTTTGCTAACACCGACTGTTTTTTTAATATTGGATAAGCCGTCGGTGATTTTTCTTTCACATATCCTATAGTACGCTGTGAATTTCATTTCCCGGGTTCGAAACTCAAAATTTCATTAGCCGCGAATCATCTCCCTTCTAATTTTGATTTCCATCTTAAAAACCACGGAGCTCTCGAAACCTTCTCACCCAGCGCGAACCATTTGAACCCTCCTCCCACCTCACTAAGCCGCCGCGTGAATCAGCCCCGAGTACTTACCCTAGCCGCGTGAGTACTCCCCACCCAGCGCGAGCACACTCCCCACTCCTGCTCCGATCTGCCTCGGCCTGCTCCGATCCTCCCTCTAGGTGCGTAAATTTGTAGGGTTTCAAACTTCTCGATTTCTTGGTAAAACCGACAAGGACCTATCAGTTTATATTCCAAGAAGTTGCTCCTCTACCATGAGTTATTGATCAAATGAGATGAGATTCTTCGAATTGTAAATTTGGTTAAAAGGAAGAAGACAAGATTTGCGTTTCTCTAAACTAAAATAAGGAGATGTCGTTTGCAATCCTTTTATGTAAAGTAACATGATGTTACATTCTTCCTATACCATTGTATCTACCTGGTTGTACCAGTAGAAGCTAAAGCAAAAGGGGGGAGATGTAATTCATACTCTGCTAGGTACTTTGAAGCATCTATTGGCATTTTCTTTGAATTTTCTATTCTGGCATTCATAAAAATCAATCACTATCAAGGTTTTACTCCTTTGTAATTCAATTTTCTGATTGGTACATAGGTACTAAGCTCAGTGAACAGAACAACCTATATCTAAATATATTACTTTTAATTGTTAATTTTATTTATTTATCTATTTATTTGTGCATTTATTCTTCTGTGCTAATTTAAGTAACTAAGGAGGGGCATATTTGTCAGCTCCCCTACATTAAGTGCTAGTTTTGTATGTTAATTAGTAAGCAACATTCTAATAAAGCACAAGCATAAGAGGCTTCTTCTATTAACATTAAGTCCTAGTTTTGTACCTTTAGTTTGTACCTTTAGTTTGTACCTTTAGTGCTTTAAAAAAGTTTAAGGGCATTTTTTTTAATTGTTTTAGTTGAAATTCAGTTGAACTTACATAGCATCACAACTTTAGGTGAATTAATTACTAATTAATTGCTATTTTTATTAACAGATTTTAGGGGTATAGAGAACATCAACACAGTAAGAGATAAAGGCATACAAAAACTTAGCCTTGCGACTTCACCCGAATATGAAACCCAGGAGACGAGGTACTTTATTTGATAACTGCACATACTTTATTTAAGTGGTTTTGCCAATTTTTAGAATTCTTAGAAATGCAGAACAACACTTAACAATGCTTGAAAGACGGGCAGATTTGGTAAATAATCCAGAAAATAAGTAGTTTTTGTATTTTGAGAATGTGAAAATTAAAAATGCTGAATAAATGCTTAGAAAATCCTAAAAATATAAATTTTTTGGTCTAATTGTGTGTTTTGAAGTCCTTTATTTGACTGTATCCTTGATTTTGTCATTTGGTCCCTGTAGCTGATTGTTCAATTCAGTTTTCTGATGCTGGTCATTTTGTGCATCTCTTGTACCAGTTGAGTTCCTCACTTGGTTATTTGTTCTTTTGACTGGTACAACACCTGACATTGACTGGTACACATGTTGTAAGTCTGGTTGTTATGCTAACAAGTCCCTTTTAATTTATTTACATCATTTTAGATATGACAGAGAGCTTTTAATTGTGAAAATCACTGTTTTTGAAGATAAAATTCATAAGCAAATGCTCTGTCAGTCTGAGATTATGCAAGATAGTCCTTGTCATTTCTTTTATTCTGACTAATTAAATACTTGTATAGGTATGCACTACGAGAAAAGAATGTGACATTGATGACATCTTGAACTATAGAGCATGTGCAGAGAAATAGTTGCAGGTTCGCTCTGTCTTCAATTTTGGTGGAGGACCATTTAGTTTGTTGAGATAGCATACAGTACCTGATATATTGTTTTATCTTAGGTGGGATTAAGAATGATGTGTTAGGTTAGGTGTGCTTGGTTTTAGTTGATAATTTAGTTGCATATTTTGTTCATATTTGTCATGTAAATTTTGTTATAGTGTGTTTTTTGGTGAATGAATCTATTATGTTTTGTGTTTTTTGGTGAATGAATATATTATGTTGTCTAAATTATTTGTACGATATATTGTTTAACATCAATAAATGTTAAATAGTAATGTATGGCTAGCAAAAATATGGAGGCTAGCCCAAATATAAACAGAATCATGCCGAAATTTTTATATCAACACTGACGGTTATAAAGTTAACAATGACTGTTTTTAATATCTACACTAACATTTTTAACATTAACACCGACTATTTTTAAAGCGTCAGTGTTGAACACCAACACTGACTGTTTTTGAAGCGTCAGTGTTGGGCTCAACACTGACTGTTTTTGAAGCGTCAGTGTTGGCATTCAACACTGACGCTTTAAAAACAGTCAGTGTTGTGATCAACACTGACGCTCTAAAAACAGTCAGTGTTGGTGTTCAACACTGACGCTTTAAAAACAGTCAGTGTTGGTGTTCAACACTGACTATTTTTAAAGCGTCAGTAAAAGTTAACCTTCACTGTCGCTGGCTTTACTGACGCTGCTATAACAGTCGGTGTAGGGGTATTTGAACAGTCAGTGAAGGAGTTTTTTGTACTAGTGCGCCTCTCACTCCACACCTCTCCTCTTCGAGTTTTTGCCTTTGACAGAATAATACCCTCCTCTCTCTCTCGTCTCTACCTCCTTGAGCGGAGAGGAGAATGAGGGAGACGGAAAGGAACCGAGTGGAGACAACCGGAACCAAGAGCATGGTATGGTTAGAGCTCGGAGAGTAGAGTTCTCATATCGATCGGAGTATGACTATGAGTAGATTCAGTCGTCGGAGTGCAGCGGCGGTCAAAATAATGGATCCGGTCGTGGAGAATGATTATGAGTGTATATAAGTACAGCCTTTTGGATTGATAGATGGCATGGAGACTGTGCCCTATATTGCCTTTACCCTAATCTCTTATGTTAATTTTCATAGAATACCAGATACTCCTGATCATCTCACCTGGAGATGGACATCTTCAGGGATTTTTTACTGTTCATTCCCTGTACTCATGGTTGGAATTTGGGGGGTTTTCAAATACCCAATTTACAACAATTTTGAAGTCTAAAATACCCCTTAAAATCAATTTTTTTTTGTGATTACTTAGAAATGACGGTATTCTCACTAAATCTAACTTAGCTAAACGGGGCTGGCAAGGTGACTTGGCTTGTCCCTTCTGTGGTTCTTTTGAAACAACCGACCACCTATTTGTTACATGTCCTTTTATTACTGTCATTTGGTCGTGGATTGCTCAACACAATGGTTTTCAATATGATTGTATAGTTTTAGAGGATCTCTGGTATTTAGATGCATGTATACCCCTAAAAGATACTCTTTTAATTGAATTAATGAGGGAAGCTACCCTTTGGGTAAAATGGTTAGCGAGAAATAAGTTATGCTTTAATGATTCTTCCATTCCCTCACTAACCAGCATAGGGATCTCTATTATTTCACTTACTTCTTATTGGTGCAAAGTCAAAAATGACGATACTTTTTTTAAACTAACTTTTCTTTTGCCTATGGATGTCTCTCCCATGGCTTAGGTAGGTGATATGATAATCCAGTCAGATTCTGATACGCCAGGAGAGGAATACCTTTCAGAGGATATTCCCGGACTTGGATCAGAGGAGACGGGTCTGTCAGCCTGCCTGAGGGGCAGAGTTGAGCTCGCTGAAGATACTAATATGCTACCTTCTGATTCAAACCCTGCCTCCCTTGCATCCTCTTCTTCTTATTCTCCTAGTACTTCATCATATGCTAGCTCTACGAGGGCTTCCTGCTCTACTTGCTCTAGTGACACTTAGTTCTTTGTTATGTACTGCTTAGCTACTATTTTTCCTTTACCTAGCTGTCAAATGTCTTTTATATTTGTTGTTATCTAGTTGCTTATGTTTTGTTGTATGAACTCTACTTTTATGCTTTTTTGTACAATGGTGCCATTCCATTGATTATTGTAATGAACTATCCTTGTTTCAATATGAAACATGTGGGGGTTACCCACTTTTATCAAAAAAATAATAATAATAAGTAGAACAGAAGAGTAGATCTAGTACAAGAGTATATTTAGGAATTTAGAGAGTGATTAAGGGTGAATTTTAGAAGAATAAAGAAGTAAATATAGGAATTAGAGTCATTTGACTCATTGTAAATATATTTTTTATCAATTGAATTGTTAGTTGGCATAAAAGCCACTAACACTAGTGGAAAATATGGAATCAGGATCCGTTATATACACATATTAGTATCGGAATACAACCGATTCTGATGAAGGCGATACTGATGCTACACTAATCTGGTTCGGTTGTTTCAAAATAACCGATCCTGATAGTTACTATTAGGATCGGTTATTTATGAAACAACCGATCCTAATATATATATTTTTTTTATTTGGCCAGCTTCCATATATATTTGCTGACCAGCATAAATTTTTATTTTATTTACCATTGATTTATTGGAGCTCAAAATCAATTAAGAACACAAAATAAAATTCATGAAACACAAAAAGAAGTACAATAGTTGAAGAAATTTGGTGCAATAGCAAAATAAAATTTAGCCACATGTATGGCACTCCCTCTTTTATCGTCTCCTCCAGTGCAAACTTCAAAATCTGAACAAATATTTATATCATTAATTGCTTGCTTGTGCATCTTCGATGCATGTATTATTTAAATTGAAAGACAAGGAAAACCTAGCTAGCATACCTCAAAGTGTACCTCTTCACCGCTGATGGAATAATCTCAAAAAGCCTTGCTCAAATGAAAAAAAAAAATTGAAACCATGAACTGTAATACTGTAATTTAGTGTAAATTAAAAATACAAAAGAATGCTCAAATGTACATAAGAGATTTGAGAAAATAAATAGTATGTACCTTAAGTATACTTTAAGGACATAAGCCGAGGCATCATCTTTCATCTCATTCCATGAACTAGGAAGAGATGCATGGCACATCCTTGTCAGTTTTCGTCTTCTTCGCCTTTTTTTGACATGATCGAGACAGAGAGAGACAAAGATTGCTAAGTTCAGAGACACCGGAGACAAAGAGAGAGAGAGACGAACGAGTTAAGAGGCGGGTTTGATTTTTGCAAAGTTGAAAATGAGAGATACAAAATGAAAAAAGAACCCTAGAAGAGGGAGAGAATGAGACAGAGAGAGAGACGGGGGAGTTGAGAGGCAGGTTTGATTTTCGTTAAGTTGAAAATGAGAGGCGCGGAATGAAAATAAGAACCCTAGGAAGTTGAAAATGAGAGAATGGCACGTGTGTCGGTTACATGCTGTGTTTCGTGTGTCCCGTAATGTGTCCATTCACTTGGCGTGATCATCTAAAAATTAATTTACTTTTTTCAATCCCCTTTTATTTATTTTTTATTTTATTTAATCATTTTAAAAATTGAATTGATCATAATACCATTTGAAAAATTTGTAAATTGAGATTCCTTTGCCTCTGGCAGAATTCTTTTATCCTTAGAAATTTATCCTTTGAGTTTTCAGTTGACTGACTCTGATTTTTTTATTGACTTAGAAAGGATCAAGTATCAAGAAAGAAGATCTATGATGTTGATAGCAACAAATAAATTCATGTGCTTGTTTGATAAAAGTTATAGTGGAGATATTTTTTCAATTATCATAATCTTCTAAAGAAGGAAGAAGACTTTGAGTCAAAAAATGTGTTTGATCAAAGTTATAATTAAGTGGAGACATAGGCGGACCCAAGGACGATTAGAGATAGGTCATTGTCTAGTTCGGGATTCAAAAAAAAATTATATTTAGTGCTATGTTATATTTGTTTCTATTTTTGAATTAAATTTACGGTCCAATAAAATAAAATTACGCAGAAAAGAAAGTCAGTCTAGACTGATTCGTATAAAAAATTGAAGAAAGAAAAAGATAGCCCAATTTGCTACTCCACTTAGAAGAATTGTTAATTTATTAGGAGAAAAAAAGAAGTTTGCTACGTACTAAGAATATAAATATGTGTTGTGACTAGTCACGCTATTACTTAGATCACATGTCGTATCATGGCTAAATTTGAAAAGATGGTCATAGGACGTGAATGGTCACAACATATATATTAATCACACTGTAAATTCCGTTAGTTTAGATGATAAATAAATAATTGTTTATACATGCTAATGTGCATTAATTTGATACTTAATTGTGATAATTAATAACATTACCATTAAATTCAAAAAGTTATAAAATTGACTAATTAAAATGTTGTAACATTAAGTAGAATAACATTTAATTAATATTTTATTTTTAGTTTTCAAAATATTTTGTTCCATCAATATTTATTTTTTAATCAAACGGTTAGAATACCATAAACCAGTGTTGTAAATAACGGTATGCGATTGTCAGACAGACAGTACCGCTAAGCAATTAATCAGGAATAATTTGGAATAATCGGTCATAATTGGAAATAATCAGCTGATTAATCAAGAAAATCCGTGACAGTTTGATTACCACCAATAACTAATAGGATGATTAATCGATCTAAACAGATGTTTTTTACAACACCGCCATAAACCAAACAACACAACACAACACATAAATTATTTCATACACACTCCTTGAGTCCTCTCTCCCTTTTAACACCCTTTTGTCCTTTACCTTGAAATTTGGTGAATATTTATTGTAGTGCTTACCCTTTATATACCAAATACATAAAATAATCCGAAATTTTTATTAATACATGCTCAAGAAAAAAAAATCAAAGTTTTATGCACTTTTTAAATTAATAAAGTGAAAAGCAATAAAGCATTGTGCCAGTGCGCGGTGCGCCTTCCAACCGAGTAAAAGGAAGACGGAGACTCAAGTCCCCAGTACGCTTTCCAACCGAGTAAAACAAAATTATATTTAAATTAATAAAGCGTTGTGCAACTTCCAAGAAGTAGACCTTAAAAAAAAATACTTCCGTGAAGCAACAATATATATATATTCTAGAAGAATATGAGGACTCTAGATTCCAGACATTGATGTCCCATCCAACATACCTAACAATAAAAATAAAGAAGTTAGTGATTAGATGACTGACTAATGCTAAGAATGTGAAAATATTAGAGGAATGTCGAATTAAATAAAATAGAAAAATAAAGATTTCTACTCGTCCAGGAGCTATCTACGAATAATAAACAACATAAATTATATATTTTTTCCTAGTCTTCTGTTTGTAACATGTGTACAGCTAGCGTGAAATTTCAAATAATCTCTTTTCTCAATGAAATTTGTACTTCCAGTCAAATTCGATTATTAAATTTGATATATATATATATATATATGTGTGTGTGGATTAATTGTTGATGCTATTAAGTCAATTATAGAGATGTTGGAGCAGTCAACTAAGCCCAAAAAAATAAAACAAAACAACTTCAATTTGACATATTCCACGAGTAAAAATTAGATTAATCAGACCGATCTCTGTTCTACTCTGCCTCTCTTGAATTCAGATTCAGACCAAGTTAAGTAACTCAATTGTTGAGTTTTAGATTAGGACCGTCTGATTCAAATCCGCAATAATCTATTCCTAAGTGAAATGCACACATCCCGAGCAACGGAATCTAATTGGATGGTTCCAATCCAAAATCCAAAAATTGGATTACTTTAGGAGATCCGGACCCGCCTCTCTCTCCTCCCTCTTCTCTGCCATGATAGTGAGCAGATTTATGGTATTGATAAGATCAATAGTTTGTCTGATGATGTTCGCACTCATATTCTTTCTTTTCTTACTACAAAAGAGGTTGTGCAGACATGCATCTTGTTCAAAAGATGGATAAAAATATGGATTTCTGTGTCAGATATGAAATTTGACATTAAAGAATTTGAGTTGCTAGAAATTATTGATGATGAAATGGCAGTAGAATTTGTGAACAAATTTGAACAACTTGTTAAAAATGTGTTGGAGAAACGAGAGATTTGTAAGATTTGTAAAGTAGAATATTTCATCCGGCAAATTTCCTCTTAATCCACAATTTTGCATGGATAGGGATACAAGAGTTGTGCCTACTTGAGAAACTGCGTCACCCCACTCAGATTCGTTGAGTGAAATGTCAACCCCATCCAACCCAAGATCTTGGAGCTTGGTGAGATTGCTGAGTAAGGTTTTTAGGTTTGTGTCATGAAGATACAAGGTTTTTAGGTTTGCTGAGTCGCCATAGATATTAGCTGATCAGTCAAGTAATATGAGGTGTTTGAGGGAAGAAATGCCGATAGGAATTTCACCGGCAAATCCAGAACTGGATAAGTGGAGGTTAGTTAAATTACCGAGTCGCTCAAACCCGGTTTGTGGAAGGGTAATATTATAGAAGTGGTTGTAAGAAAGATCGAGGTACTGAACAAAGCCGGGTTGAGTTCAGAAAAAAAAAATATATATATATATTAGGATCGGTTGTATCGAAACAAGAAGAAGAAGAACTATTAGGATCGGTTGTATCGATACAACCGATCCTAATATATATATATATATATATATATATATTTTAGTTGGTTCAGAAAAAAAAAAAACACTATTAGGATCGGTTGTATCAATACAACTGATCCTAATAATTTTTTTTTTAAGTTTGTTCTGCAAAAAAAAAAACGTTTTAGGATCGGTTGTTTATAAAAACCGATCTGATTAACTATTAGGATCGGTTTTGTTCAAAGAAACGATCCAGATAGATATTAGTATCGATTGTTTCATATAGCCGATCTAGATAGGCCGATCCTGATTCCTGTTTTTCCACTAGTGTAACCTTAAAAAAAGAAATTAGCTTATAAATTTTTTTTTTTTAACTAATTGATTTTATACTATATTAATTCAAAAATTTATAAATTTGATATATAGATCAGTTTCAACGGTTTGGATTCGTTATTTAAAATTATTCCGATAAGTTTTAGAGTTAGCCTCACTAATCATTTGATGAGCTTAAAAACACGTTAGTTCTACTCATAATATATAGAAAAAAAATATTCGGTGTTCTACATATATTATATCTACCCCCATATTAATTATAGATGTTGTATAAATCTACAAAATAGAAAAATGAAAAAAAGGAAACATAGTAGAAAGCAACGAAATCAAATTAAGAACTTAATTAAGGTACCTCGAAACCAAGATGTGTTAAAGATCCCAATATGTGATGGTATGAATTTTTATCGAGGCCCTGTTAACATTAATTTGGATGTGAAGATGAAGCCGAAGAAAATAATGGAAGGTCGATCACAACAGTCATATCTGCAAAATTTAGTATAGAGAACTTTAATCCAATCTCAAATTATTCCATCTGCAAGCAACAATTATATACTTTTCTTTTAACCTAAAAAAAAAAAAAAATGAAGCTACAGTAGAACCGCTAGGAATCCTAGCAGTTATGTGCTACAGTAAACCACCAGAAAATTTGATGGTTGGAGCATTAAAAAAAAAAAAAAAACTTGAGGGCATTTCTTGGTTTTTTTTTAATGGAGGATATTAATGAAAATTTCGGCCTTTTGCGAAGCAATATTGTAGCACAATTTATGTAATTTACTTGAAAATGCAAATTAATATAAATAAAATGGAATTACCCACTTTAAGTGGGCCACTTACATCTCGAAAAACAAAAGAGTAAAACTAGCACAGCCCTTCAACATCAAGAGCACCAGGTGTTGCTGCGCGTCTTTAATTTGTGGTCCTTTTTTCTGTTTCTTCTTTTTGTTACCTTTTGGTTAAATATCGAGAGGATTTGAAGCTAGGCCATGTAGAGAGGAAAACTCTCGGATGGCGTCCTACGAACAGGGAATAATAAGTTAGAAGACGATGGATTAATTGTGAGAGGTAGAAGTTCGATTATCAGCTGCCAAGCCCTAATTATAGGTCAACTGGGAATGAGGGCGTGGTTGCACGAACTGGCAAGTAAGAATAGTTCAGATTTTCTATTGTAGATGCACACATGCATAAAAGTGTAGAGGGTTATTTTGATCGGTCTGGAGCATAGTCACAAAATTTGCATTTAATTCACGAATTATTTGTAAATTAGATGTTTTTGTGATGATAGCTAACTAAACGACGAATTATTTAGTTGACTGAACTTTGAGTAAATTATTAGCAAATAATTCTTGAATATTACGTTTTTTTTTTTTTTTTTACGAATTATTCGTGAATTTTTGTTTTTGTTTTAATTTGCTTCCTTGTGAAACTGAAATTTCTGATCGAGATAATTCCGAATCATTCTCAATTAATATCCGAATTAATTTCGAATCATGAACTTTTGATTTTGCCGAACCGAATCTCAATAATTTATTTGTCATTATAGTATGAGTCTAGACTCTCGAGAGCACATGCCATCCGCAGTAGGAATCCATTTTCTATGAGGTAACATGATACTTTTGTTTGGATCATGGCTGTCTAAAATCCGGACTAGCTAATCTGACCCGACTTAGAATGCACAAAACTATATTAATAGTTGCGCGGATTTTAATTAGACAGTCAAGATTCAAACAAAAATAGTTTATTACCTTAGGTAAGACAAATTCTCCGCACTAGTACTCCATGAAAGCATCTTTATGTACAGGGAACAAAAAATCATGAATTTCATCTTCTCTGTCCGACGGCAGTGACGATGCTCTCCTCTCATTATTGTTTTAATGCATATATAAAAATCTTGTGGAGACTTCAAATTCTTTTATTTGTGCGTCAACATCGTTCATTTTATTTTTTTTATTTTTTAATAATATTTTTTTTAAAATTTATATGTTAAAATAAAACTATAAATGTGATATATATTATTTTTTCTTACATCTATATAAAAGAATATTATTTTTTAATTTTGAATTTATATGAATTAATAAGTTGAAAAATCAACAACTAAAAGTTATCTACATCGATATATTTTTGCAAATTTTTAATGCTAATTAAAACAAAATTATAATATCATAATATTTTATATGTATATAGAATTATAGAGAAAATAACATAGATTATATATAATGATTTTATTTTAACATTTAAGTTTTAAATTTTGAGTTTCTGTAATTATAAAAAGTAAGACATGATAGAAGTACAAAAAAAATGGAGGCATTTGAACCTTCTAAAATATCTTTTACAAATTTAAATTAAGTTCACACTTTATTATCTGTACATCATTTTTAATTTTGTAACGAAAATTTTGTAGACAAACAAATACCATTCATCTTTTGTACATGTTTCGTCCTATTTTGCGGAGACTTCAAATATTTTCCATGGGAATTTATAGGAAAAATGATTTATCTGACTCGGTAGTCGGTCCGACCGATTATTCAAGAGATCAGTGGATCCAGTCAGGTTGGACTCGTTGATGGACAAAACTATGTCCAATTCTTGGGTCAATTACTCTTCTTTCTTACCAACATCCTACTATATTATTTAATTTATTTTAGAAATTCTGTCCCAAGATATAAGTAAGACAAAGCCTGTCCCAAGCCCCAACCTATTTTAATCTAACACAAGACATTAAATTAAAAGGAATATTTAGCTAGCTTAGCTGGCAATGGATTTAAAAAATCCGGTTCCAAACCCAGGGCTCGCTTTTTTTGACTTTGACTTTGACCGATTTGTTTCTAAAAAAAAAAAAAAAAATGATTTGGCCGATTCTTTTTTATTACTAAGTTTGTTTTCCGAGTTTTGTTCGAAAAAAAAAAAATATGCTGAAAGAACCGTTTGTTTGAAAATAAAATATTTTTTCTTCAAAAATATTTGGCACGGAAAAAAATGTAGACATAAATAAATGTTTCTTTTTAAAAATTGGAGCATAAACAATTGTAAAAGGGAACCAAATTCTCTACTCTCCTGATTTTTCTACCCCTCGTTCAATTTGTCCAATTTTTAGTTGATACATGACATAAATTTTTAATTAAATTTTTCTAGTAGAAAGGGGATAGCTTGCATATTTTCTTTCCCTTTCTCTTAGCCTTTCAAATTCACAAAAAATAGGGATCTATTTGTAACTTTCCTTCTTCAATTGTTCTGACAATTGGTATCTTCTAACTTAACAGGACCACATTTTACACCCCGCATGACCACAAACCCGTTTCCAAGACTTAGAGCTTTGCTGCTACTAATCAAACTTTGCTCCCGCAATTCCTAGTCACTTCTCATGCATTTATGTTTCAGCTTTTCTGTTCATACATAACTTTCGTTCTTACATCTGTGAACCAAGTTAGGGATGGCAACCACGGGTATGAGTTGGAGATCAATCTTTTATATTGTGATTCTATTGGTGATTGTCACATGTCCCTCTTCTTGTTTTGAAAGATTTGGTTGGTCGGAAGGAGAACCTTGTGATTCCATTCCATTTCCCTTTGGCACACGCGGCAGAGCCTTGCCTGGCTTTGAGTTGAGCTGCCACTCTGGGGAAGCCTACTTGCTACCAAGTAACAACCAATCTTACATAATCCGGGCTATCCAAAACAATACACTGTCTGTAAGTATTGGGAGTATTTACATCCGATGTTACAATGATAATGGATCTGAAATAATAGAAGATCATTCTGGTTTATTAAACTTAGTGGGAACTCCTTACACAGTATCTTCCAGTGAAAATGTCCTTGTACTTGTCGGCTGTGATGATTTACTGAAGATCAATGTCACAGATCATGGATATTCATATATCCAACAAAGTGGATGTGCTGCGTTCTGTGGATCATCACCTGATGGCAAATATTGCTCCGGATTGGGCTGCTGCACAGCTGCCTTACCTAGTTATGGCATGAGGAGCTTTAGTTTGGAACTTGAGCGCATTACAAGCAGCACAAATGGTCGCTTTGCCAATTGTTCCATCACCTTCATTGCCGAACAAATAGCAGCAGTAGATATTGGGGACATTTTCTGGGGAAATTTAAACAACAGTTCATACCTCAGTTCTAAAGAGAAAGAATATTATCCGTACATCCAAACCTTAACTCTCGAGTGGGCAATTGGAAATCAGACCTGTGAAGAAGCAAGGAATCAATCAGAGAGCTACCATTGTACAAGCAACAGTGATTGCTACAACTCACTCACAAGTTTTGGTGGTTATTTCTGCAATTGCAGCCAGGGCTTCCAGGGAAATCCATATGTCTTGGGTGGATGCGCTGGTACGTACTTTTTCAATGTGTTTCACAAAAAATTGATTTCAGTGCGCCTACCAACTCATTGATTATTGTGCAAGAAAGGGGCCAAAATTTAATTCTTGAAATTTTAAGTCATGGTAGTTGATTCAATCCAATGATCTTCAATGTCTCTTCATTTTGTAGGTCTTGTTGCACAAATTAAGGTTTTCTTGCACACATCGCTAAATCAAATGGTTTCTGTTCTGGAACTTTATTACTATGAAATAATTAGTACTAAATGTCAGTATTAATTTGTGATTATGAAAAGGCGCTTTATATTATAGTACTAGCTTCTTTCATGACAGAGGTATTATTATATTTTGTTTTTGTTGTTTCATCTCTTAATTTTTCTTTTTGTTGCGGAGTCATGCCCGTTTGATAATTTTTTTGTATGCCTGACCAGTATTTCGAGTTGTAAGTTGTAACAAATAGTTCCAAACTTGTACTCTTGACAACAAAATAAATATTTTACATGTAACAATTAAGCTGTACTAGGCAATTTCAATTAGTTATTCCAACATTCAGATGATCCATAACCAGGCCTAATAATTGAAAACATAATTGACCATTTACTATTTTTTAGATATCAATGAATGCAAGGATCCAGACTTGAACCCTTGCAGCGGGAATTGCATCAATGAAATAGGAAATGTGTCTTGCTCTTGCCCCAAAGGCATGATTGGTGATGGCAAGAAGCAAGGAAGTGGCTGCAGGAGGGTCTTTCCACTTGACCTTACCTTAGGTAATGGACATGTAGAAATCATTTAGGACTTGAAAACAACCATAATTAAAGAACATATCATAATAAACTAAATGCGAAGAGGGACTCAGAATCCTCTGAGTTTGTGTTATATATGATGTTATGGGACATTGACTTGTTTTGTTCACATGCATGGACATCGATACTCATCCCCAGAACAAACTAAAATGTATTTTCTTGGGTTGTGTGGGTTACATCCAGACCTGAAGAGTTCACATACGTTATTAGATTTAGTTGTTTTGAGTTTGGATCGTATTGAAATCTCAAGTTATATCATTTGATTTCTGTTGGAGCAATTCAGGCCTGGGTAGGGGATGATTGAAGTTATTGTGTTATTAACTTAGCAAATTAATTTTATCAGAAGATATTTATTTCTATAAATTTTGCATGAAGTAACTAGGACATGTATGACAAATAAATTAGCACTGAAAGAAAATTATTCTGAACAATTTTTGCAGGTCTAGGGCTTGGTTCCTTGTTCATATTGACTGCTGCAAGTTTCTTTACCTATTTGGCTTTCCAGAAAAGGGAACTCACAAAAAGGAGAGCCAATTTCTTCAGACAAAATGGAGGGCACGTGCTGAAACAACGATATGGTGCTGAAGGAATCGAGCCAAAAACAAAGATTTTCATGGAAGAACAGCTCAAAAAGGCCACAGATAACTACAATGAGAGCCAAGTCCTCGGCCGAGGAGGATTTGGTACTGTATACAGGGGAATTCTCCAAGACAAAAGTCTGGTTGCCATAAAGAAATCAAAGCTTTCTGAGGAAAGCCAAGTAGAACAGTTCATAAATGAGATTATCATCCTTTGTCAAATAAACCACAGAAATGTGGTCAAGCTTTTGGGTTGCTGCCTAGAGACTGAAGTCCCGTTGCTGGTGTATGAATTTATACCTAATGGAACGCTGTTTAACTGCATCCATGATCCTATTCCTTTGCCTTGGAAAGATAGACTGAAAATAGCTGCAGATATTGCAGGAGCATTGGCGTATTTGCATTCAGCTGCCTCTCCACCAATCATCCACAGGGATATTAAATCAGCAAATATCTTGCTAGACAGGAATTACACTGCTAAAATATCCGACTTTGGTGCATCAAGATCTTTGCCATTTAACCAAACTCATGTAACAACGATTGTACAAGGGACTTTTGGGTATTTAGACCCCGAGTACTTTACTACGCATCAACTAACAGAGAAGAGTGATGTATACAGTTTTGGGGTTGTTCTAGCTGAGTTGTGGTTAAGGGAAAAGCCTATTTCCCATGATAGACCGACCGAAATCCAAGGTTTAGCTGCATATTAACATGCTTTTTAGCCAAGGCCAGCTGGCGCAAATGATGGAGCCTTATATAATAGAGGAAGCTGGTTTTGAGCAAATAGAAACCATTGGAAGGCTTACTAATAAATGTTTGAGCTTGAAAGGAGAAGAGAGGCCAACGATGAGGAAAGTGGCAACCGAATTGGAAAGGCTCCGACAAGCCATAGATCAAGAGTCAGCTCACATGGACACAGATGCGCTTGTTCCATTGTTGAGTGGGCCCAGGATTGGAGAAAATTCTAGTTACTCAGGTGGTAGAGAGGAGGAAGTCACTAGACAGTATAGTCTAGAGACTAGCATGCAATATTCCATGGAACTGCCAAGATGATTTACTTGGGAAATTTCTTGGTCTTTTATGATACCTTACCAAGTCTCTATCAGACCTTTTCACGAAAAAAAAAAGCTAGTAAGTTTTGTAAAATAACGAAATGGCTGGTGATCTTTCATGCTTGTATCACTATATATGTTGCCTATGCGAACCTTCTGTGGTGTGTTTTGTTGTAAATGTTAGTGCACATGAGTTAAAAAATTTGAACTAGTTTTATTCGTCAAGAGAATAATGGAATTATCTATATAACATGCCTTTTAATTCAAATTTAGCAATTAGTTTTCCTTTGTAATGTAAAATTAGATGGTAGCAGATATGAAATGAGTGGTTAAGCACCAAACAGTTGCAAATTAATTAATACAATGCAAGTGAGGTAGCATTTATTACCAGTAAAGCTACTGTAAATCCCATCAATTCACAGGGACATTAAACCAATGGACCCAACATCAATACCAAGCAGATTTCTTTCTACAAGTTAAGTAACGTACTAACGTTAGGAACATCACGAACCAATACCACATGTAGCAGTATTCACACACTGTGCTTCACAAGGAGTGTCAAAAGTGTAATGCTTGTGGCAATCAAAGTTATTTTTTTCTCTGTCATGACAGAAAATAACTTTGATTGTCATGACAGAGAATCTGGACTCTTCTTCTGAACTCATGCAGTATTCACAAGGAGTGTCAAAAGTGTAATGCTCGTGAAACAATATCCATATGTAATGAAAGGTATAAATTTGGTTGGGCTTCTATTTTTGGATGCTGATTTAAAATACAAAATCCTTTTTTTTTTTATAAATATCTTATATCTTATATCTTTTATCATACCATCTTGATTTTATGAATTTGATTTAATCTGTTTGTATTAAACAGAGGCTGAGATAAATAAGGTGAAAAGGAACCAAGTTCTTCTGATAAATTATATTTTTTTTTTTCATATTTATCCTTTAAATTTTTTAATTTTCACAAAATTAATAGTAGTCTCCTCATAAATGAAATTACATAATATTTATTTATTCTGCATCTTCAGACTTCAATCCTAATTTTCTGACTTTGTCAATGATTTAAATCAAAACGATATAATCTGAAGAGTAGGAAAAAAAATAACAAGATTAAATTACCTATATCATTATATATATCAAATCAAATTAAGATTGAAGTCTGAAGATGTGAGTCGATTCGAATTGGGCTTTTTTCAGTTTAGAGTCCAATTCATTATAAAAAATTAAGCTGTTCAACTTATTGGTTCATGAGCCGGCTCAACTCATTAGCAGTCCTAGGGCCGGTGACACCATTGCAAAAATTAGGTTGGAACAATAACCTAGATTATTATTTAGATAATTGGAAATTTAAATATGTATTTTATCAATGGATTTGTTTGTTAACCTACTCAAAGTTGCAATTATTGTTTTCATGACATATTTAATTTTTTTTTTTTCTGAACTGGATTTCATATTCAAGCTATGTATATGCATCTTTGCATGTATATATAGCACACACACAGACACACATATCTGTATGTATACTTTACAAAATATCATCTAGTGCCTATAAATGCAAAAAAATTCACCTTTTTATAATTTATTGTAGTCCTGTGACTCCTGTCCTGTCCACCTCAAGCAGGCTGGGCCAAGTTGAACATGAACTCGATTGGGCCACATAGGCTTATTTAATTTGAATTTGTAGTCCTCAACAAAATGAATAACACAACCTGGTATTTTCAGCTCTTTCTGCTGGTGATTATATTATTTTTTTTATTTTTTCAGCAACTGTAAACTACCTGAGAACAGATTACTGACATGTTTTGAAAAAATAAACTTGAAGAGTTCTGCATTTCATTTTGAATTTTTGATCATCACTAAATAATGAATTGCAGAAATCAACTCTGTTTTAATTTTGTCAACAAAGCTGCAGTAGTGCCATCGTCAACTAAAGCAGTAGTTTGGATTATTCTTTTATTTTTTTAATTAGTTTATAAGTTGATGGTGAAAGAAGAAGAAGAGACAATACTTTCTCTTCAAAAGTAAAAAAAAAAAAAAAAACTATATATAAGGAAAATATGGCATATTTTATCATGTAGCATTACCGTGCCAAACAAATTAGAAATTCTCACAATTTCTAATAATATAGAGTGAAGGTAATTGCAACATCTTTTGTTTGAATTCCAGGAAAGAATTTCAAATTATAATGTCATGGACAGATGTAAAATGGAAGAAGTTATTCCTATGTAATTTGGAGATCATATTTCCCATGCATATGGAAGACAGTCCAAAGAGTGAAAGTACTGTTAAATGTATGTTAGGAAACAATATTCAAACCCTGGTAATGTAAACCAGACTACAATCATGTAAATTTCAAACCCTATTAAGGAGGAACATAATGTGTTTTTATTTCTCAAACTCTGATTTTTTTTTTAAAATAATGTAGACCTCAACTTTAGGGGCTTATTTGCATGAATCACAATATTATGTAGTTCACTGCAATTTAGTTTCCCTTCCAGCTATCAATTCCTCATCACAGTTGAGAAAGTTTTCATGTTATATATATATTAATATTTGTATTCCTTAGCATTACTAAAAAGAAAAAAAAATGATGAATGATTATTTCTTTAGGATAATGTACTGAAATCATCACCAAAAGTAAAAAAAAAAAATGTTTGGCATACAACTACATTAAAGCTATACAATAGCATGCATATAATACATATGATCGGGCTGTTAAACTTGCAAATATCAATATCAAAGTACAAATAATAATACACAAACAAATAAAAATTACAAGATTGTTACCAGCCATTTAACCCTTCATCCCAATCTAAAAAAGTAAATAGAACTAGGCAACATATCATACACAAATCATGCATGGTAGTTAAATTTACAATCATCAAATCCAATTCCAAATAAAAATAATACACAAAGCAAACACATATTAAACAAGGTTCCTTGAGTCATGAATTTCCTGGATAGTGTGCTTAGAATTGTAAATTATATTGCAAGTTGCTAAGGTAGTATAAGGCATACAGCTTAGCAAATCACATATTTTTGCCATAAATAAGCACTACAAGGAATTGAGACTCAACTTTATTTTTATCCAAACTAAAAGTAAAAACACAACGAAATATTATTCATTACATAATAACAACCTTCTTAAACAAAGAGCTCCGGGTTGATTGTTTCTGCATGCAATTCAAATGTGTGAAAGGCCTGCGATATGAAATTGAGCACATATTTTTCAATTGTAGAGTTTTAAGGAAACTTGAAAAAAATAAGTAAAACAGTAATTATTTTATACCGATTATTTAATATACAACCAATAAACTAATTATAAGCTTCATAATCTCTCAAGTCAATAACATTAATTAATTAATGGTTGGAAAAATATAAAAGGTAAACTTCAGAAAAAGCATGGAGGAATTGCAATTGTGTCTAATCAGTTTAAGTGTATTCACAGCAGCAAAACAATTTAAAACTTATTTGTGATTATATAATATTCATGAAAAGAATGGCAATAGAATAGATCTTGCATGCAGGAACAATTTTTTTTTTTTTGTTGGAAATAATGAATAAATAAGCGGAGTCATTGCAATCATAAAGAAACAAGTCTAGACTAGTTTTCTAAGGAAATAAACAAATAGGACACAACAATCTTTTTATGCATTTTGACACATTAATAATTGGTACAAATCCTCAAATTATTTTCATGTAACGGACAAAAAAATTATACGCACAAGTTTCAGAATGCAAAATGAATATATATATATATATATATATATATATAAGTGGAGGCATACCTTGCACTCAAATCATTGAATGTGAATTGGCTGCCAGCTTTAGAAAACATGACAGGTGACATGAAATAGTTGGTGAGTTCCTTCAGCTAAACCCCAAAAATAAACAGGCATATCTTTGCAATTCATCCGCTTGAGATTAACGAGGTGCTCGATGCCCTTTGGGACCTCCATTAGCTGTTTCAGTTCCCACAACCCAATCTCTTCCAGGCTCTCCATGGTTCCCTGCTCCATCTCCACTTGAATCAGATTAGGCATTAAAGCTAAGTCCAGTGTCTTCAATTTAGGAAACCACCCTGCCTTAAAAATTAGTTGTTGTCCTTCATATGCTCTTCCAAGGAACAAGTATGTGAGGTTTCTGCAATGGGAAAGAGATGGCAGAGGATCATTTTGTAGTTTAGACCACCAAAGCCGTAGCCCTTGGATGCTATTCTCAGATATTTTGAATAGAGGCGATTCAAGCATGGTTTCTTTAAGTTTCCCTCTGAGATTTAACTTTTGAAGTTGTGGGGGGTTCAGGCCTCCCAATTGGAGAATCTCATCCTCATCGCTTGCAGTCATAGATAAGAAGGAAAGGAAACTCATCTTTGATAATGATTTGCATAACTCTACTGAGTGGTTTTCTTTCACATTCCATATCCGTAAGCTTCTCAGTTGGGTTAAATTACCCAGTTCTCTTACTACCATAGCATTTGATTCTAATGCCTGTATAGTCTGGAGATCTTTCAAGTAAAATATGCCCTTAGGTAAAGAGATTCCAGTACGAGTCCGAAATAACCTATATGTTGGATCCACCTCCACTCCAGCAAATAGGTGCCGTAACCTTTTTAACTCTACTATGCCGTCTGGTAGCTTCTGTATTTGGGAACTCCAGAGATCTAATGTTTGCAAGTTTTGAAGTTTCTTGATAGATTTTGGTAAAGATTTAACCTTTGTTTTTCTTAGACCCAAGTAGTGGAGATTGAATAAATCCCCAATTGCATTTGGAACCGTTTCAATTGGCAAGCCTTCTAAATCCACAACAGTAAGATACCTTGACTTATCAAAAATCATTGATAGCAAAGGAAATGAGGGCACATCATGGTCAACTGACATAATGGTTCTGAGTTTTGGTAGACAAACATCATTCCAGAATGTCTCCCTTAGATTGATCATTGAGAGCCGACGAGTAAAACTGTTGGCATTTTCTGACTTGTTATCCTCATGCAACAATCCAAAATTTTCTTTTCTGCATAATGAGATGGCCAACTCTCTCATTGTATCATGCATTTGGCATCTCTTTACCCTACCAAAATAATTTTTTTTTACGACCTGTAACATGCTGCGATGTATGAGCTCCATGAGATAACCCTCTGCCACCTCTTCTAATGTGCTTCTTCCCTTTTGTTCTATAAAGCCCTCGGCTATCCAAAGCCTTAGTAGTTTTTTTCTTGGAAGGGAAAAATCCTCTGGAAATAAGCTACAATATAGAAAGCAATTTTTGAGGTATTTTGGAAGGTACATGAAGCTTAAATTAAGAATACTTTTCAGGTGATTCAAATTTGGGTTGTTGTCTAACTCCCAGGTAAGTTGATCATGTACACGCCTCCATTCAGATACGGTCTTCTCACGGCAAGATAATACACCACCCAAAGAAACAAGTGCTAATGGCAACCCATCACACTTCAAAACAATCTCTTTTGCGCACTTCTTCAAGGGAGGAGGACATTCATGTTTTCTTTCAATAGGAAACGCCTTTTTACAAAACAGGTCCCATGAATCTGATTCAGATAAAGGTTCTAGTTTTAGTCTATTGCTTTCTGGAGAAAGGTTAGCTACCTCAGCCATTCTGCTAGTAATCAAAATTCGACTTTTTCGATGGTTATCAACAAACGTATTGTTTATATCCAGAAATGTTTTTGGATCCCATATATCATCTAAAACAATTAGATATTTCTTTTCCCTCAAGTTATCCCTCACCGCATCTTTTAATTCTCTGAGATCCATGTTGGATGTGTTGATTGTATTATTTTGCCCTTTACAAATTTCAGAGATTATATTTCGGAGAAGATTCTCCATGGTATAAGATTGAGAGATATTAATCCAAGCATGAACATCAAAATTATTTTTTTCCCTGTTGAAAATATTAGTAACAAGGGTGGTTTTGCCAACACCACCCATCCCCCAAACAGATATTATAGAGAGTTTTGGATCCTTGGAGTTTAGCAAACTTGTCAACTTCACTTTGTTTTCTTTGATTCCCACAATTTGATCTTCATTAATGAAATGCGCGGATACAGCTATATTATGTGAGTACTGGTTTGAGAAGTTAGGGTTCTTACCATTTTTTATATCTATTTTATGCAACCATCGTTCTTTTATCCTTGCAAGATGATTAAGGCTTTCCTTTGCTTCGAGCAGTTGACTGGCTATTCTTTGAAAGTTTACCAATAACTTTGGCTTTTTAAAAAGTTTTTTCACATTGAATAATATCCCATCAGACTTCTGGTTACCAATTAGATATGCAAATTCAACCACGATATCTTCAATATGATTTGCTAACTTTTGTACCTCTTTTATCCAAGCTACTTGAGATTTGTGGCTTGGATGGTCTGTTTCTATCTCATCAATAAATTCTTGCATCACGCGAAGTTCACTACTAATGCTGTTCATATTTGCTTCGAGGTTTGCATAAGTTGAGCGAAGCTCTGAAACTTGAGATGTTGCTAGGTTCACTACTTCTTTAGCCAAGGTTTCTCCAAGGACCTTGAGGGCAGCAAAAATGGCCACCTCAGCCATGATTGATTAATTAGCTTCAACTGTACTTCTTATTTATTCATTGATTGTTTAGCTGTTCAAAGCAAATATCAAGATTAAACAATCTTATAAGATATACAATTTCATTAACAATTTTTTTTAATTTTCTCTATTATTGATAATTGATTTTTTTCTTCTTGAAAATAAAAATTATTATTCCAAATGTATGTTAAGATAAATGTTGATGGAATTTCGGGTATGGATTCAATTCGTGATGCATTTTTTAGACACTCTGGATCATTAATTTCTAAGTGATTTGGATTGATGTTTAGGTTGATATAGGCTTCAAAGTTCAAACAGTGAAACAAAGGGTGCCATGACCCACGAAGACTAAGACCATGGGTTGTGGTTTGCTACTTTGCTCTGTTACATTTCGGTCAGGAACTCTGAGCTAGGCTCAGTTAGAAGTTAATCAAGGATCTAGAGCTTCGGTTAGTCATTTAAGCATTCAGTAGGGGAGAAAAGGAATAGATTTTTAGTCGAGTCAGTGTCTGGTCAAGGTGCTCGTAGAAGTGTGCTCCTCGTTACTCACGCTATTGCTGGGATGCTGAGTTGGTTCAGTCTGAACTTTTCACAGCCTGCGAATCAGATTGTGAACCAGTCAACTGCTCTAGCTGTTTTGTATATTTTGAAGTATATAATATATTAATCCTATCCTCTATTTGAATATTTTCTTTTTGAAAACTCTTAAATACATAGAAAAGGTTTTTAGAGAGAGAAAAAGAAAAGCACATTAATTAGCAAGGGTATGTTCTTGATTTTGCAAGAAAAAACGGAATGCTCCAAACGAGGTGCTTCAGGTCGAGGTTCTTGAGTTGTGGAACAAAGAAAAAAAGGCTCGATTTTCGTGGTCTTTCTTCAGCAGGTAATTTCTCGAAAATTAGAAAACTTGGGGTTTATAATAGATGAATAGAACTCGCAAAATTGATCTGTGAACAAAAACCACTGCGGTATATCTTGTTCCTTAATGATTTTAGAGGAAATTAATGAGTGAGAATTTTGTTTGTACATGTATCTTGTATTCCTGTCCTGGAAAGTATAGTTCCAACTGGTGAAGTGGTGCGAACCATATCGGAGTTGGGTTTGCTATGTAAGGATCAATTAAATTGCCATTTACAGTATGATATTTGATAATGATTGAGAAGTTTCAAAGATGAAAATTTTGTAATATAAAACTTTCCATTATTGTGAGACCAATATAAAGAAAAAAGAAATCGGTGCTCTATATATATTATATCTACCCATATTAATTAATAATTATAGATGACGTAGAAATCTACCAAATATAAAATGAAAAAAATAGTAGAAATTAAGCAACAAAACTAGAGAACTTGAGGCTAGAAATATAGTTCCCTTTTTACCTAAAAAAAAGGGTCTTATATATTTATCATAACAATACTATTGAATTAATATTATTTTCTAGCAAAATTGGAGGCTAGAAATATCTTTGAGGAAAACATTAAAAGAATAAGCATTCTAAAAATATATATAAAAAATAATAATAAAACATCATTGGTTCATTGTCCAAAACAGATGATAAAAATGTACTCAAAACCATGAAAAATCATGAAAAAAGTACCAACACTATTGGTTAACAGTTCTTCAACCGATGGAAAAAGTACTAATGCCATCGGTTTTCAACGGATGGCATATGTACATGCCTTTCCTATCGCGGGGCGATGTGCATCGGTTCAAAAACAGATGGTAAAGTGTCATTTCAACCGATGGTAAAGATTTTTTTTTGTAGTAGTGCTCATTCCATAAAACGTTCAATGAACACCTGTCCTAATCCGCTGGTCCTATTGCCTTGGCCCTCACTTTGATCAACTTAATTATCTAAATTAAGAGTTATGTTATAGTGATTTACAAAATACAGATTGACAATATATTTTGACTCCAAAATTTCATAATTTTAAATTAATTAAAATCATTCATCTGAGCCGCTTGATGTGTTAAATACAAATCAGCATTATTTTGACTCCAAAATTTCATAATTTTAAATTCAAACTATATATCCATCTGAGCCGCTTAATGTGCTAAATATTAAATTTTGTATAAACATTAAAATTTTGTCAATTAAAAATATTATACAAAAGGTAAAAGAATTAAAAATTATAATAACTAAAGGTAAGAGTATTAAAAATTAGCTATGGATAATATTTTATCGTACATATCATATTTAAAAATCAAGATGCGTAGTCAAAGTACTAGCTGATGGAACATTTTGTGAAACAATATTATAACACAAATATTTTAAATAAATTGAAAATGCAAATTAATAAAAATAAATCAATGGGATAAGCGACTTACATCAGGATAATAAAAAATAGAGTAATAAACTAGCAGCTAGTCCTTGAACCACACACCAGGTATTGCTACAGCCTTGCAGACTTGCTGGGAACTCTAATTATTACAACTCTTTAATTTCAAGTCATGGGATGGGGTGTGAACTTTAAAGAAAGAAGAGTCCGGATTCTGATCTACCCCAGAGTTGCTTTATGTTTGATCCTTTTCTTTTCTTTTAAGAACGCTTTGCTTGATGCCAATACACAAGAATATATAGATGCTCTACTCTCATATATAATATCATATTTGTTTTTTAATTTGGAGTGATGATATAACAGTTTTTCAATTAATATTTAATTCTGTACATATAAACGATATAAAATTTTGAAATAGAAATGAAGTTCGTACATAATTATATTTGTACCTATTTTATACTTAACTATGTAACAAAACTTTTTCACACAAACAATATTATTTTTCTTTTGTACTTCCACCAATTTTGAACAAGATGTGGACTTAATACGATATTCATCGTAGATTAATAATCACATGAATTCGTTATTTTTGTAGTATTTAAAATATATAACAAGCTCAAACATACTGATATACAACTATACAAGCATCTTTTTGTATGGGGAAATGAAAATACTTTATTGCATCTTCTCTGCTGTCGGAGGGGTGACACTTGTTTCAAGTTTGTTCTATTTTTTTATCGTCTTTTAGAACACTTGCTTGATGTCAATACACAAGTATAAATGCTGTCCTCTCGTTTTTATTTCGACTATTGAGAGACGATAACATTAATTCTCAATTAGTATATATATTCATCAATATATATAGATGGATCTTTTACAAACTTAAATTAAAATTAAGTTCATAATTAATTAATATTTTTACATGCTTTATACTTAATTTTGTAATGAAAATTTTCTAGACGAACAAAATTAATTTTCTTCTGTGTTTCTTCCTATTTTGTACAAAATGACAAGTTAATATGGCACTCATTACAATGAACAAATAATTGAGATGGATCTGATATTTTCTTATATATGCATGTAGTGATCTACATAAGATAATATTTATAGCATAATTCATATTTGCAAGCTCAAACAAAAGTTCTCAAACATGATTTCTCAAGAGATGACCAGATGTGATTGGGCCAGTTGATGGGCCTTATGGTCCTATTCTAAGCTCAAACCCGCTTTCCCGCTAACAATCTAATAAATTATTTTAGAAATTATTTATGAGTAATTCTAAGAAATAGGTAGCACATAGTGTGTTCCAACCAATTTTATTCCAAAATAAGACATGAAAAGACATATGAAAATAAATAAACGACATTTAGCTCGGAATGGATTAGATTTGGCACTTTACAAAGTACAAATTTTGTTATCTTTCTTTAATTTATTTTATAATATTTTATTTTAATTTTTTTGCCAAATGATATAAATTTATTTACCAGAGGTCATGTAGCTATTTCTACCATAAAATATTCAATAATATAGAATTTTCAATTTATAACAAAACATCCCATTACAACCAACATATAACTTATCAAAATAAAAATATAGATAAGTTATTTAATTGAATATATCATTTAATTTATTTCAAATATTTAATTGAATATTTAATAATATTTTTTTTTTTGTAACAGATAGTATAATGTTATGGGCAAATAATCTATATATTTTCTGGAAAAAGTTCAAAGTTATAGGTATAATAATCACATAATAAAAATGTAGTGAATAACTTATAAAAATATATTATATTCCAATGGGCCTGAAATTATTATTATTATTACTATTATTATTATTATCATCACCATCATCACCATCATCATCATCATCATCATCATCATCATCAGATGTTACATTTGTAAATATTAAGACATCTGCTTCAACTCTTTGTAGCAATTTGAGATTTTCCTCTTTTCAATGCCAGTTCTTTTGCTCTGTTTTTGGTACAGCGGAAATGCATCCACCCCAACAGCGCTGCTATATATTGTGATTCACACTGTCTAAAGCCATTGTGGAGCTTTCCAACTGAGAAGGTACCTCAGATTTGACAGTTAAGTATGTGCGCTTTTTCTTTCAATCCAGCACTAGTGGTTTCCTCTAAGTTCGTGACTGCGTATGCAATATGATATAAAGATATCTTCCTGGGATTATTGTTGTTTTGGTTAGTTTAATTTCCCTGTGAATTGAGGGAATTTACAGTAGCTTTGGCCTGTACTTGCTGGTATGGTAATACAGCTCTAATGCATGAAGATGTTCGACGAAATTTTCAAATGAGATTCTATTGGATATCCAGACCTTGTAAGTATAACTATGATCTAGTGCCAATCTTACTGAAGCTGATTTAATATACAAGGATTAATGTGCTGCATTAGTCTGGTATTGGTTCTTAATGTTCCTAAGGTTACTTAACTAGTAGCAAGTTGTCGAGTTTCCTCCTTATATCTTGCCCCTCAGTGGCTTTGACTGGATTGAGTTGACCCACCGACTAACTGACCCCAACACACTACACACCCACTCATAAGGAAATCAACCTAAAGGTTTGTCTATGGGCTATTTAACAAAATAAAAACCTGAAGGTTTTGTTTTGACTAACAGACATAGCTACTGTTTTATTGGAATCCAGTACGAGAGATATCACGTAGGTTCATGCCTGGGCAAGCAAATTGGTATAAGGATGACCATTTAGATTAGATTTCCACTGAATTTATGGAATTTACTGTAGGTTGTGGCATGTACTTTACTTGTAATTTCACCTATGTTAATGCAGAGAAAACATTCAAGGTTTCTGTTTGTGTTCAGATCTGGGAGTATTAGTTCGAAATGTTGTCAATCATATGAAAGCTGGATTTTCTATGAATAGATAAAGTACCACTTGTAGTCCAATATTGGTCCATGATGAATTGTGAATATTTTAATTCAATCACAGTGCTGCTTGATATTGGTTCATGCTGTATTGAATAATACAATTTACCAGAAAAGGTACCTTGCAAAACTAAATAATACTGATGCTGATGGTTTCCTTCTCAGGAAGCTTGGAGTTTGGTGGAAACCAATTAATGTCCATTAATGACAAAATGAAGAATACCAGCAGTAGACCCCACTGCTACAGAAGCTGTTTCAGACTTTCAGGTACTTGAGCATTCTCTGTTTGTCATTCCTTTTCCTTGATTGTTCTCAGTATCAGTTGTAAAAAAAAAGCTGGTAGAATGATATCTGCCTGGGATTGATGCTGTGTTGGGTGATTTAATGTCCCTGTGAATTGAGGGAATTTATAGTAGCTTTGGCCTGTACTTGCTGGTGTGTTAATACAGCTCTAATGCACAGTAGATATTCGACGAAATTTTCAAATGAGATTTTGTTGGATACGACCTTGTAAGAAACGACTATGATCTGGTAACAATGTTATCGAAGTTGATTGATTATACAAGGATTTACGTTCTACATGTAGTCTTGTATTGGTTCGGGATGCTCGTAATGTTACTAAACTGGTAGCAAGTTGTTGAATATCCTCCTTAGATCTTGTCCCTCTATGGCTTTGACTGGAGCGAGTCGACTCACCAACCAACTGACCCGAACAAACAACCATAAGTGAACACACGGAATAACAAAATTTCAATTGAAGATTTTAACACTGGAATTCGTACTTTTAGTCCTTTACAAATCATCTTCTATTTAGCATGGATTGGTCGGTACTATGGATCAATATATTCAATTTAAAGTTCAAATAGTTTATATGAACCGTTCAACACGATTCCATACAAAAATGAACTTGCAGACTAAATTTTACATTTTTAGGATTGTTTTACTATTTTTTTTAGATAGGTAAAAAATCACTACTTTTGAATGGTCTCAAATTTTTAGATCAATTGATTTTCTACTTAATTAAAAAAATAGTGAAAAATCATAAGAAGATGTAAAATTTGATCTACAATTTTTTTTCCATAAGGAGATCATATTGAACGGTTTAAATCGACTGTTTGGACTTTAAAATAAAAATATTTATCTATAGTACTGACCAATATATACTACTTTATAGTACCATAGCATCACTCATATGAATAAATGAAAAAAAAATATTTATAAGGTCAATGAACTGAATTTATGGTCAAAGTTTGAAATGTTTATCACCAAGTAGTCAAGCACCCCAATAGCTGCGCAGTTGCGCAAAACATGACAGTTAATTTACATTAATGATCATCATCGAATTCCAAATAAAAATAATACACAAAGCAAACAAAAACAAGGTTCCTTGAGTCATCAATTTCCTGGATATGCGTTTAGAATGACAAATTATATTTTAAGTTGCTAAGGTAGTATGAGGCCTAGATATTAGCAAATCACATACTTTTACCATGATATATAAGCACTAAAAGGAACTGAGGCTCAACCTTTTTTTGATCTAAATTGAAAGTAAAATCACACAACAAAAAGTGCTCCGATTCTGATTGATGTTGCAAGTAATTCAAATATCTGAAAAGCCTGCGATATGAAATGGAGTTCATATATTCTCAATTGAAGAGTTTTGATTGACTCTGCGACATCGGTTGGGCTATTGGACCAATGGTGTAGATGTGGTGATATTTACCATCAGTGATGTAGGTGAACCGTTAACATTAGTTTGATTAATACCAATAGTGTTCGTTTAATTTAAACGGATTGCGATGTTCTCAAGTGACAACGATCTAAATACTTGGAAAATAAATTGGTATAAATTAATTAACCACTCTCATATATGTATTCAATTAATTGATTGTGATGTATTGTGTCATTAAGTTTGGAGCTATATTTGGCAATTATAATGAGATAATTATTTAATAACATACATGCATATATAATACCAACTCAATAATATCTAATTAAATAATAAGGATTACTGTACGGGCTCTTAAAATTTTTGTGTTATAATTTTTCAACATAAAAAGTTCATAATTAAAGTACCAAGATTAAAATATCACTAGCTAAATTAAAAATAATAAATTATCATTGTTATCATAAGTTCATAATCAATATTAAATTAAGTACCAAGGTTAAAGTAGCAAGATTAAAAATACTCATTGTTACTAAGATTAAGTAAAGTACCAAGTTCCTAACTAATAAATACTCATTGTTATCATAAGTTCATATTGTGAGGTGCCTTTTCTACGTCGCATCATCCGCCCTCGAGGCATCGCTGTTTTCCTTATTTCGGTATGGTATGTGGTATTGGGGAAAGGCGTTGTTCCGAGAGGAAAGAAAGAAAAAAGAAACTTCGTGGTTCACCCCCGTACGTAATATCCGTACGAGAGAGTTTATTGATTGTGGGGACGTTGAATCTTCCGACGAGCGCAAGTTCCCACCATTAATTGTCCGAGATTTATGCCTCTCGAGCACCTCCTCATTCAAAGATTTAGGGCCACTAAACGTAAATAAGAGGGGGGGGGTGTGTTTATGCCGTAAAATATGCATATAGATGCGTTGCAAGGATACAACTTAAGTTTTCTATCCCTAACTTGACCAATGCATTGTGTTTTCAGTATAAACTAAGGATCGTGGATTGGCTTCCTTGTTCAATCCTTGGAGGTTCATCTTTAGTCTGAACTTGAAGCGCGGTGCCAATTCAGGTTGTCGAGATGTTGTGTGCACAATAGGACACAGAGCATATGACACGGTGCCAGCTCTTACTACCTACAAGGATGGTATGGTATGGTATTGTGCATGATAGGACTCAGAGCATACAACGCGATGCCAGCTCTTACCGCCTATATTTGCATATGAATGCAATGTTTTCAGTATAAACTGAGGATCGTGAATTAGTTCCTTGTTCGATCGTTGAAGGGTGTGTGCATATGAATGTGATGTTTTCAGTATAAACTATGGATCGTGGATTGGCTTCCTCATTCGATCCTTGGAGAGTGTGTGTGCATATAAATGCGATATTTTTAGTATAAACTGAGGATCGTGGATTGGTTTACTTGTTCGATCCTTGGAGAGTGGGTGCATATGAATGCGATGTTTTCAGTATGAACTGAGGATCGTGAATTGGCTTTCTTGTTCGATTCCTAAAGGGTGTGCTTGAATATGTTGCGTTTGGGACTTACGCAAATTATACATTGGTTTTTAAATTGAGGTTTAATTTTGAGGGTTTTAGAGATTGGGTTTGGATGATTAAAGTTTATGACATCATAGGGGGGATCAGCAGAAAGCGCATGGGAGACTGGTTTGGTTCATTTGCATTTTCACCCTTCATTTTATCAAATATGGAAGAAAGACACCTGCTGCTTTACACACATGTTTATCAATTTTGTCAATGTTTGAAGCTTGAGATCTCTCAATTTACTTGAAGGTTTTAGGAGAAATTTCACAGCAATATTCTATGATGTCAATACTACATGTCAGTCAATTTTTATCATTTTTGAAGCATGATTTCATGGTTTAAAGTCTATGGAAAGACAGTCAAATTTGGAACTGCTGCTATGTGCACACTTTTATCAGTTTGGTTTGTATTTGAGACCTGATATCTCTTAATCTGCTTGAAAATCTTGTATGAAACTTTGTAGTCTTGTTCTGTGATGTACATAGTACAAACCAGCTAATTTTCATGACTTTTCATGATGCTTTGTTATGTCAAACAAAGGTGCAAACTAGTGACCTGAGCATCATTTTTATACATTTTTACAGTTTTCTGAATTTTAATTTGTTTCTTTCATTGTGACTTATCCACTTGGACATTTTAGGAGTTATTTATATAATTTTAAAGAGGGATGAATAGATAGTTTTTGAGAGGTGGAATTAGGTCATTTTAATGTTTGGTCCGACTTTTATTCAATTTGCAAGTGGGGTAGATTTTAGGGACTTGGTCATTTCAGGTCATGCTGAATTAAATCAGGGTGTCACTTTGTGATTTGAATTTTTCCTTATTGGCTCATCGTTTCAAGTTGAAATTTGTATAGTTTGTTCCTTGTTGTCTGTTCTTTAGGCTATCAAAATTTGAGGATTTAAGGCATAGTGTACAGGACTCCACAGATGTTTCAAAACAGCAAAGCAATGAATTTTTCTGGTAAATGGTGCAGCAGTATTTTCTGAACAGCTGAACTTTGGAGATCAGTTCCCACTAATTGGCTACACCAAATTTTGTGTTCTTTACATGAAAATTTTCCTTAAGTCATGATCTATATGTATTTGAAACAATTTTGTTAAACTCAATCCAGAGCTATGTGAAATATGTGTTTTTGGACAAGGGCATTTGCTGGTATGGCTGCTGTTTTTCATGCTGATAATCAAATTTAGAAGTCCATTCCAAGAGTTCTACTAAGCCAAATTTCATGTTCTTTATATGAAAATTCTCCGGACATGGTGCTCTATATTCTGGTAAAATTTCATGAATTTTGCGGCTTCCTATCTATACCAAACAGTGGTCTAAACAGAAGGGCAAATTAGGAACTGTGCTGGTATTTTGCTGGTTTTTTTATATTTCAAAGGCTAAACTTAAAAAATTCATAATAAATTGAAATAAAATCCAAATAATATGAAATTTGTTTCCATTTTGAGTATTTTGAAGTCCTTTATTTGACTGTAAAGTCAATTTTGCAATTAAGTCCTAACAATAGCGTTTCTGGACCATAAAAGCTATGGCATGCATGGCGCTATAACAATACAATATGGACACAGCGTCATTTTTTTAGCCGTTCTGCTATGATGCGATAAATGTTATTTAAATCTTTGAAAATAAGGTAATCAATAAAAAAAAAAATTTAAAATTTCAGTTTATTTCAAATTTTTTTATCCGGCGTGGAAAAGTTTTTTTCGTGTTTTTATATAAATTGAGTTTATTTTGTAATTAGTAAATAAATACAAAAACGTGCCTTAAAAATAGAAATGAATTCAAGTTTTTTTTTCGAAATTTTTATTTATAACATCAAATAATATTAAATTAGAGAACATACCATCAGTTTTTGAAATGTTTTCGAATATATCATATCCGCTAAATAATTCAGCGAAAATGACTATTTCAAATTGGTGAACTGAATTCTTGCTTATTCGTGTGGTATATGCAAGTGGACAGCATGATATAGTTTTGAACCGTTGGATCAGCCATGTAACTTGGATTAGTGAAGCATATGGAGACATGTGCTCTTTTTAAATAGTATAAATTTGAAGAGTATATTTTTATTTGGTTGGGAAACAAGCCGACATTTTTATTTTTACTCAATTAAAAAATTATTTTAATAATAATAACCAAGGTTTAGAAATAATTTTAAAAATAATCAAACCGTGGAATTTTTTCACGGCTTAGAATTTTAATTCCAAACCGTGGAAAAATTCCATGGATCCAAATTTTTTTTTTTTTTACAAAATAGAAATTTATATTTATTTTTTATTTTTTGTATGAAAATATTAGAAATGTTTGATATATTTCTTTGAAAATAGATGGAATACAATATAATTTGATTTATTAGAAATATTGTAACAAATAACCCGAATCAACATTTTTCAGGCCGGATTTTTCGCGGCTGTAAGAAAAATTAATATATTTCATTATGTGTTATTCTAAAAAAATAAAAATGCTTGGATTCTGAGTTATTGATTCCGGTTCAAAAGTCACTTCTAGGTAATACAAAAAATATTGTCATCCTTCTAGTACATTTAATTTATAAAAAGTTGTATCCATTTTGAGAATTCTTTTTGAATAACAATCATTAAATAACTTAAAGTTTTTATTTTTTCTAGGTAATATAATTTTTGCGTGACCTACGTGTCCGGTGCCTATTCGGGGGTAGGGATGGCAAAAAAGCCCAATTGGCCCGGTGGCCCGGTCTTACCCGCCCGGCCCGCCCTTTACCCGGTCGGCCCGACACTGTGATGGGCCAGGTAAGGGCGGGTCTAAAACCGGGCCGGGCCGGGCCTGGGCTTATGTCGAAGCCCACAGGCAGCCCATGGGCCTTTATGTTAAAAAATAATAATCAGACTAGCCGTCTTTATTTGCTATTAAACTATAAATTATTTTGTTACTCCAGTAGCAAAATTACATTGTTGTTTGTTATTAAACTATGAATTATTATTTTTTCATTAGAAAAATTACATTATGAATTATTTTGTTTCTTGTACGGTTCATTTGATATGATTGAATATGGATGGGCCAGCGGGTATGGGCGGGCCAGGTAGGCCCATGGGCTGGGACAGGCAAGGATGAGCAGGCATGGGCTTGGGAGAAAAGCCCATGGGCGGGCCGGGCATAGATTTTCAAGCCCATCAGATTGGGCCGGGCAGGCGAGCCATCAGTTTTTAACGGGCAGGCCGGGCATGGGCTTAGTAAAATACCTGTGGGCTCGGCCCATTGCCATCCCTGTTCGGGGGTGATGTTGGGTCAGTATTATGTATTCTTTGAGATTCGTGCAGAACGTATTTAAACGGTTGTGATTTTGCATAAAGTCACACAAAGTTTGAGATATCTCAGAGGATACGAATTCCTGCTTTCTTGGGGCAAACAAAGATTCTTCTTTGATCGTCTCCAATTAGTGAAGCATAGATGACACTTGTTCCGAAACTAAAAAATCACACGATATGATCTATAGACGGTAAATATTTTCTTCAGTATAAAACTAACAGCAAATTATTCGCAGAATATTTAACAGCATATTGCCGCAATTAGTTCCATGAGATGATGGTAAGATTCTGAGAATTAACTTTAAATACAATCTGTCCAGACTCCAGACCAATCAAAATTGCTCTCTAGAAAAAAAAATTAAGAATCCATTAAAAGCAATTAGTCGCATAGAACATCCTATGCATCTGTAACAAAGAATCTGGACCTTTATTATATTTGACACCTACATGACCACATTAATTAATTTGTTGACTTAACAAGACCTTGGCAGCTGCTAATCAAACTTCCGTTTCACTCATTTCCACCCATTGGTTTTCCGAATTCACATCCTCTCCAATACCTCATAAGGGAATATTTTACAACTACTAGATCCGGACCGTTATTTTTAACTTCGCACGAATCTCAAATCCCAAAAATACTGTCCCGATAGTGACCTGAATCCCAAACAAGTTGAGATTTAATTTCAAACCATAAAGTGAGAGTGATCCTCTGTAATATCTGAGAGGATAAGAACTCTGGCTTTTCTGTTCATTCAGCACCATCTTAAAGCTCTCCTATCTCTTTTGATATTTGGCGAAAAGGTAAAGAAAAAGAAAACGAAAAGGAATTAGTGGAAATCTTGGCGTAACTTTTTTTATGTCCAGTGCTATCTGTAACTTTCAAGAAAATGATGTGCTATACTGTTATGAAAATTGTGTAAGCACTTTGTTATTTTTAATGTAAAGAAATGTTAGGCTTTTTGCTTGCACAACACACGCATGCGGAAAAAAAACTTTTGGGACAATTTTTTATATTTCTCTCTCATAAATGAGATCGGGATCCAACCAAAAGTTTATTATCGAGCTTGCAGGTGAATAAAATTAAGATTAAATTAACTGAAGTCCTCTATACTAAAGATTGCAGATGCGTATGTTATCATTGGACTTGATCTTCACTTGATCCAATTTCCAAATGTAATTAGCAATGTTAGCAAGCCCTCGATAATGATTCTTACCACATATCTCTATTGGCATCTTTAACAGATCTTGGTTTTCGAGGTATGTTAAGTTCTCTTGTTTCATTGCTTTCTACTACAACTTTTTCTTTTTTTCTTTTTTTTCAAACAAACATGCCCGCAGATTATTTGTCCCCTTTCTACATCCTGAGTTTTAACAAAACGCCATACATCCTGATCAGGTAGTTTGAAGAGGTTAATTTCCTGCTCTAGATTTCCGGAGCTTATAATGTCATTTTCAATTTGTTAGGGTAAATTTGTTCTAACATCAGTAATGTATATTATATTTTATAAACTGCTATTTTAAGATGTTTCTACATAAGCCACTAAATTTTGTTTCATGATTTTGTTAGGTATTGATGCATAATTAATAAAGCCATAATATTGTAAGGATGTTTTCTATGGTATGTACAAAATATCCATTGAATTTATAACGTTATTTGAAAGCTATGTTGCATGGATACGGGTACGGGTATCGTATCGGATACGATACGGATACGGCGATACGGTAATTTTGAAAAATCACAATACGGCTATTATATATATATAATTTTTTTATTATTTTAATTATATTTTTTACTTAACAAATATATATAAATTAAATATAAAAGATACTAACTACTAACAACAATTGTTTAGTGGTGTGGTGGTAAAGGGATGTGAAGTTAGGTACACAGTACATTGGTTCGTTTCTCGGTGTTGAAAAAAAAAGTGATTTTTGGCTGATGATCTATGCGTGGTGTAATCTCCTTTTTTTTGGCTGGGCACGAACCAAATGCCCCCTTGAAAACAAGAAAATAGAATAATTATCTAAAGCACTGGATCTCATTTCCATTAGAAAATAGAATAATTATTTTTCTTCTCCTCATCATGATCCCTTGAAAACTTGAAATGTACAGTTAGAGAAGTAAATTATCATTGGACTCCTATATTTTTCAGCCTAGCTATTTCCTACTTCAAAAGACCTAATTTGGTGACCACTGTCTTGTATAAATGAAAAGACAGATATAATTTTTTTGTCTAATTACTCACTGGGAAGCCCATTCAAACTCATTTAGATATATGCCCATAATAACTTTGTCATTTAGATATTTACACATCAAAACTTTAATTAAGGGATTTCCCCATTCAAACTCATTCATTTTACTAATATCCCCATTTTATAATCTAATCAATTAAATACACTAACTAATACTGATAAAAAAAAAAAAATGACATTTTTGTCCCTAAAATGGAGAAAAAATGCTCTTTAAACCCTTCTCAGTTTTCTCTCTCTACATCTAGATTATAGAACCAGAAGAGTAATCACACTATGTCCACTCCGATGAATTTCTTAATTTTTCTCTTTCTGCTCATCTTTTACCTCCCTGTACCAGGCAATACAGTAGACCCACCACAATCCACTGAATACTTCTATTGTGTTTGTGGCAGTAAAGGTACCAGTACAGGTAACTACACGAACAACAAAATGTACCTATCCAACCTTAACCTTATCTCTTCTCAGCTTTGCACTCCAATTATACTGGTAATGGTTTTGCAGCTGGTACCGTTGGTACAGTACCAGATAATGTGACAGGTATTGCCCTCTGCCGTGGTGATCGCAATACCTACTCCTGCTCCACTTGTTTTTCTCTAATATTAATAAATTTCTTAGTAATATTATATTTTTTTCCTTAAAGAATGTATTTATTTATTTGTCTTTGATGTTTTCTAATTATGAGGTTGTTTACAATCACACAGTAATTCAAATTTCTTATAATTAAGAATGTCCTCCTCAATAATAGAATTATTTGGATATAAAAATTGATTAGAAATGACCAAATTGTTGGTACTTCTCATATCAGCTAAATCAAGCAAATATATGTAGACTAATTAATCTGCTGTCTATAATAAGAATTCACAAAAGGCTTCATAGGTATTTTATTCAAACTAGTCTATTTCGACTAAAAAGTTAAGCTGTGTACATTATTAAACTCAAAATCAGAATAACAAAAACTAGATGGAGAGAGAGAAGGGTTAAGAGAGTGTCCATTATCCATTCAAACAAGTAAATTGTTCCCCACATTCTTACTGAGAAATGAGAGGACTGGTAATAACGAAGGGAAAGAAGAGGCAAGGACACTTTATTTTTTTTATCAGTTTTAGTTAGTGTTTTTAATTGATTAAATCAAAAGATGGGGCATAAATAAAATGAATGAGTTTCAATGAGGAAATAACTAAATTTAAAGTTTTTGATGGGTAAATATCTAAATAATGAAGTTATGATGGGTATATACCTAAATTTCTATTTAATTATTTTCATAATGTGATAAGATGTGATAATGATAAAGAATCAGCCTTTAGTCTAGTGGTGAATGACAACACCTTCCTCCGTGTGTGAGGTTGTGAGCTCAAAACCTGGGTGGTGACATTAAATAGAATTTTGAAGGCTAGACCTACATCTTTCTATCTAAAAATACAATGTAATGGTGGTACACTTGAATATATAATTCTTACTTAATGATTGGAGGTTTTACACAACTAATTAATTTTGTACTTCTACTTTGCACAGCTCAGGAAGCATGCATGGAGAGGGCAGTTGAAGGCGGTCTAATATTAGAGGAAGCACGATGGTCAGCACAGCTATTATTGGGGCCCTTGAAGTCCTTGGAGCTGCATTGGCCAATCAATTAGCAACTCTGACAACTTCCCAGCTACCAGAGCTTTTTTCAACATTGTCAGACCTCGACACAAGCATGAATAACATCAGTAGCGAACTTCGAGTGATGCAGGCATTTATTGAACAAATTGAAATGGATAATCAAAGCAATAAAGCTGAGTTAGCTTGGATAGGGGAAGTACAGAAGGTAGCAAATCGTATAAAAGATGTTGTGGATGAGTTTGTGTATGTGGTAGATAACAAGAAGCTGGACGGAATATGGTATTATGTTGAAAGAATATTTAAAGATCGAAAATCATTGGTTGATTTAAAACGAATTACCTCTCAACTTCAAGCAGTAGAGAGGAATCTTGAGCATCTTGCAAGGATTAAAGAGCGTTGGGTTCCAACTACAAATGTGGGACTCCTTAAGAACGCATCAGAGTACTCAATTGAGTGTGCACAACATCTAGCTTTCTCAGCCCATTACATTGATGAAGGTGAGATAGTTGGAATAGAAGAATATAGATTGAAGTTGACAAGCTGTCTCTATTCTAATGAGCAAAATCTCACTCTAATAACAGTGTGGGGAATGGGTGGCATTGGTAAAACTACTCTAGTTACCAATGTCTTGAACAAAGAGAAACACAACTTTGATTGTCATGCATGGATTTCTCTATCTCACAATTATAGATTTGACAATCTTCTACGAAACTTGATATCTGAAATTTGTAAAAGCGAGAAAAAGGGTCCGATCAACACCACAACCATGGATATTAGGGAATTGAAAGAAACCACAAGAAATCTCTTGATTGAAAGGAAGTATCTAATTGTATTAGATGATGCATGGGAAACCAATGCTTGTCAGGATTTATGTAAAATACTTATTGGTAGCCATCAAAGGAGCCGAATAGTTATCACCAGAAGAATTGCTCAATTAGCTTTTCTTGCTCAAGAAAACAATAGACCAGAGCTCAAACGTCTGCCGGATTATGAATCATGGAACCTCTTTTGTAAAAAGGCATTCCGGCAGGAAGAAAACCATGCATGTCCTCCTCTCCTGGAGAAGTGGACAAAAGAGATTGTTTCTAAGTGTGATGGATTGCCACTTGCTCTTGTTTCTATTGGTGGCATGCTATCTTTATGTGAGAACGCTGAATCCGAATGGAAACGGATCAATGATCAACTTACATGGGAGTTGGACAATAACCCAAGATTTGATAACCTGAGAAATATTTTATATCTAAGCTTCCACTATCTTCCAAGGCTAAAGAATTGCTTCCTTTACACTTGCATGTTTCCAGAGGATTTTCTCCTTTCAAGGAGAATACTTACCACGCTGTGGATAGCGGAGGGTTTTATAGAACAAAAGGGAGGAAGCACATTAGAAGAGGTGGCAGAAGGCTATCTCACACAGCTCATCCATCGCAGCATGTTGCAAGTGGTATCTAGAAATCAATTTGGGAGGGTGAGGAGATGTCGATTGCATGACACTCTACGAGAATTAGCACTCTCTCTATGCAAAAAAAAAAACTTCAGTGTGCTGCATGAGGATAACAAGCAAGTAATTGTCGACACATATACTCGTTGGCTTTCAGTAATAAAATTTAGCAATGAGATTGGATATAATGTCCATTTACAGCAACTAAGAGCCTTTATGTCATTTGACCCTGCTATTATCTCATCTCGCTTGCTAACATCGATCTTTAACAAATCTAGGTATCTTACTATTTTGTATTTACACAGTCTGCCCATCAAAATAGTACCTGCTGCAATTGGAGATTTGTTTAATCTCCATTATTTAAATCTAAGGGATACAATGGTAGAATGTCTGCCAAATTCTTTTAAGAAACTTTACAATTTACAAACTCTTGAACTCCGTGGCACCAAAATAGAGAACCTACATGATTGCATTGATAATCTCAAAAGGTTACGTCACCTCTTTGGTGGAACTGTTATTAATAAAGCATATCGATCCTTTCGATGTTCTACTGGAATCTCATTACCCAAAGGCATGAGTTGCCTAAAAGAACTACAAACTTTGACGGCCCTAGAATCAAATTCTGAGGTAGTTAAAGAATTAGAAAATCTAAGTCAACTAAGAAGCTTCCGTATCTTTAATGTGGAAGGAAACCATTGGGTAGATTTAAGTGAGTCATTATCAAAGATGCTCTTTTTATCCTCCTTAGTTATTAGTGCAAGCCATCAGAATGAGTATCTCCACTTGGAATATCTGACACGGCCGCCGCCACGACTTACGAAGTTAGAACTCATTGGGAGATTGAAAATGAAGATGTTTGAATCTCCTCTGTTCAAAATTTCAGGGGAGTATATTCAGGTGTTATGGCTCGGTTGGTCTCAGCTGAGTGAAGATCCTCTCCCATCTCTTTCCCATTTGAGAAATCTAACATACTTGTCCCTCAAAAGAGCATATGAGGGGCAGCAATTAGTTTTTCAAGCTGGCTGGTTTCCTAAGTTGAAATGCCTAGAGTTGGTATACATGCCGAATCTTGTTCAAGTGGACATAGAGAGGGATACAATGGTGTGCCTTGAAGATATTTCTCTTACAGATTTGGATCAGCTAGATGAGATACCTAAGGGCATTGAGCACTTGAGTTCTCTAAAGAATATGTTCTGCAGAGAATTATCTATGAATTACGGAGGGATGGCTACTGGGCGCCATAAACTGTGGCATTTCTACTGTTACATTACAGAGCCAAAATCACTTTCTGGTATACGTTACATCTTTCCTTTTGGATCAAATTTTATCTCTTCTGAAATGTCTTTTTTCTCTTTCGAAGGTGTTTAAATTTTATTCGATCTATATAAAGTTAGACAAAAGAAAAATATTTTCTTTATTTGTTTATCAGCAAAAGTGAGCTATGGTGCATTTTTTTTATTTTTTATAGAGTTCCTTTCAAAAACAAAGCATCAAATTGGAGTATAGTAGAAAAGGCTTTTCTTGGATTTGAACGGATGACTTTCAATCTTCAAAATCCCATTTTTACCACTTCAATAATTACTTTTTAGCGTAATATGTTGCCAACAGAAAAGAAAAAAATTTAGAACTGATATATTGTAACAACTACGCCTTAAACTTAAGGGAGATTCACTTGCGACATCAATGTTTGTGAGATTTATTTTGAAATGAAAGTAGTTCATTTCAAGGAAACAATTTGGAAGCAACGAAATAAGAAGATTTTTGAGGGCAAGGAAACACCACTCAAGGTGATTGAAGAGTGCACGCTGCAAGAAGCCAAAATATGGATACAAAATTGTTAACTTAATTTTGTTTGTGTTGTTGGTTGGTAGTATCTTTGATGTTTTTTCTGTTCTTTTTATTTTTTTGTATGAACTATAACTGACAGCCATTGTCAGTATTTTTCAAAAAAAAAAAAAGAGATTTATTTTGAAATGAAAGTAGTTCATTTCAAAATTTTAAACATAGTCATGCTAATCTATAAAATAAGTAGAGTGATTGCTGGCACGTGCTGCCGATATTCCCGACATACTTTTGGAGGATTTTTATTTTTTTAAGAAAAAGTTTGTCACATACAATGTTTGCTCGTGATAATGTATTGTTCAATTCATTTCTTCATTTGCCATGGCAGTTCTGTTTATGCTTTTTGCTTGTCAGAAAAAACCCCACCAAAACTTAGTTTTTAATTAACTTACTTTTTATTTTTTTATTTTTTATCACAAATTATCATGTAACGCATTACGTCTATTCAATTTCTTTATGCACATCATAATAACGTTTTAATCGCTAAACTTCTAATTACATCTCATATGGCAGGTCCCTCTGTTGGTTGAGAAGTTCAACGCAATGTAATGATACTCTTTTATTTCGCAGGTACTTCCACTTTTATTTGACCTCACATTGTGTTCCTACCAGTGGTATTATCATAGAAAAAATACATAAAGCAGATTGCTTGCTGGTATATATTAATGTCTTGGTTTAATAACTCTTTTTATTCTTAATTTGTTCTGGTGTTCAGGTGGAGAAGGATCTTATTGTGCTGGCTTCCTTTAATTTGTTTGGCTTTGGATTTAGTATCAATCACTAAGCTCAGAAGGACTGGTATTCATATAATTTGCAAGTACTTTTCCTATATGCAAAAAATGAAATGTGATTATTGGTTGTTATTTATTCAGAAATTGTATATGTAAACAAACTATTTGGAGCAAATTAAGATTTGTTTGTAGTTAAATTTTTTTAATTATGAAGCAAATTAAGATTCTTTCGTGGACCAAGAGGGCTTGGCGGTTTCGATAAGTGTAACAGGGTTAGGAATGTTTTAAGATCATCAAAGGTGTGATGTTGTGTGTATTCAAGAGTCTAATGAATTCAATTTAGCTTATTTCTTGAGTTTTTTGCCTACTTATTTTGAGAGGCAATGTGTTTACATTAATGCTATAAATTATTCGGGGGTTAATTGTATAATTTCATGGAGAAAGAACTATATTTTCTTGAATTCATGTAGGCCACAAGACACACTTGTACTCGGCGGTCCTAAGACAAAGTAACTCCGGAGAGGTTTTCGCAGTTACAAATGTCTATAGTCCAAGTGTAGATGCTTTGAAACAAGATTTCTTGATTAAGTTGAGAACTGTAGCCGAAAAAGAAATAACTCCTTGGATACTTCTTGGAGATTTTAATATGGTTCAGTGGATAATAGATACGATGGATCTTCAACTTGTGGACGTTCTGTTAGAAAATCGTTCATAGACATGGTGCAGCAAGCATCCGGACCCGGTTTTCTCAAAAATTGATAGGATTTTTATGTCGACAGAATGGAGTATAAAGTTTCCGGGTATCACATTGCAAGCTCTTGATGATAATATCGGATCATGTGCCACTTTTTCTCTCATGTACGCATCGCAGACATGTTCAAAGGCAACGAAAGATGGAGTTATTCTGGCTAAAATTCCCAAAGATGAGAGATACAGTGGCGGAAATATGGCGTCCGAACAGTGCAAGTGCGGATACACAGGTTGCCTAAATTTTTATTTGTACCATCTTAAAAAAAAAGTTAAACAAAATAATCATAATTTGGTCATAACTCCATTAATTTTAACAGGGCCGCAGTGAACTGCGGGTAAAATACTTTTTTTCCTTGGTCAAAGCAACGGCTTTGATTTTTGTGGGCTCCAAAATTTGTTATGGCCAATCAAAACATATTCTTGGTCAAAGCTTTGGTTTTTAACGAAAAAAAGAGAAATATATGCCGCAGTTTGAAACTTCGGCCATATCAAAAATGAAATTTATCAGAATTCTTTAACATTTTTTTTTTCAGATGGTAAAAATAAAAATTTCAGCACAGGATGCTGCAGCTTTTGTGAAAAATTCAGAAAAAAAATTTAATGACTACGGGAGAATGGAGTAAAGATCATTTTAGCCAGATGGAGAAATAGTGTTGATAGTTGATACTATAATTTACATTCGCTGCACGGTTGATTACATAGCCAACATTGACACGAAATAGACAATCCAGATCAACACACAACTAAGATCTCTTCCCTGCCCCCATAATCACCCAGTCTTGAGGTATAGATAGTGTTTGGATTACGGGCAGGGCACGGGCGGACCGGGTATACCGGGGACGGACACGGACACGGCAGGTATACAGGTACCATGGACCAGGCATCACAGATTTTTTTTCAAAAACTCTGTCCTGTCCGTCTTATACCCGTGCCCGTTGTACCCACGGGGGTAGGGGGCAGTCCAGTTTTTTTTTTTCTTTTTTTTTTCTTTTTTTTTACGGTGTCGTACGAATATTATTATGTGTTTATAATTCGACTTTTAAAATCTAAATAGTTCAATATCAAATAGTGTATATAAATAAATAAAATTTGTAACTTATATATAAAGATTATTCGTGCGAAAAATTTGTATATTTATTCGGCTAAGTATAAATCTATTTATTTATTTCTTTACACATGTTTATAATTTATTTATATCTCGAAATTTTTAGTTTACATTTTAAATTGATAATATATTTTCTAAACGTTCATTTTAAATTGATAATATATTTTTTAAACGTTCTATTAAAAATTATTTTTAATAGGTTAAATAAAATATAAATAAAAAATACATTAAAACAATAGAGAGGGAAATTTGAATTTTTTTGAAATTTTAAATATAAACGGGTACGGGTACACGGGTATAGGGTACACGGGTTCACGGGTACGGATAAACAGGTACTACGGTCCGGGTATGCCCGGGTATTTTACCGAAAAACCGAGTCCGGTCCGTTTAATGCCCTTACCCGTGTACCCGTTTATCCGTCTTATATCCGGGCTCAGGTACAGATACCTCAGGATAGAGCACGGGCAAACCGAACACAGGCTGCCCTAGGCGGGTTTTGTTAATACTCTAGGTATAGATATATATGTTTGTTTGGGAATGAATGATATAAACAGGTCACAGGTCATTAAAAGAGGCCCATTATTAATGTAGGGTTATTGGGTAATCCATTAGGGTAGATTATTGGGCCCTGTCTTTGGTGTGTGCCAATTTATATTTCTGAAGCTGGTTTACTTTGTGTGGAACAAATAAGGGAATTACAGAGGTGTTAAATGCCTTTTTTTTTTTGTTAAAATGCGCATAAAAAAACATTTTTGCATAAGGCCTTTTTTCCCAAAAATAATTCTTCGGATCTGCGGTTCAGGAAAATTATTTTCCCAAACGAGGGTTTTTTTTTATAAAATCTGGATCTCAGCAGAAAAGAAGAGGGTTTTGTTTTATAAACATAGAAGAAGACGGTACAACTGCATATCGATGGAAATGGACCGTATATAAGGTCTGAGACTCGGACATCAGACTCATTGTAAGACCATTGATAGAAATGCATCAGGTAAAATGCATAATTTAATTATTTATATATACTAATTTTATTGATTTTCTCTTTAACAAATATTAATTAATTTATATATGTTTTACTTTAATATAGAGGAAACAACAAGACTAGTAGAAGCAAAAACATAGTTCGCAAGAAGATATCTTCGTCTGCAAGAGGAAAAAAAAACATTGTAAGATATTATTTGAGGACACTGATAATTTAGATTTCCAAGCATAATCTAGTGAAAAAATGAGGATTGAATAATTTAAGTATATTACACGTGCCGAGTGGTCACAACACGCGAATGGTTAAATCATGTCAATAACTAGTGGCGTAGCCAGAATTTGAGTCAGGGGTAGACAAAAAATAGATTCAATTTTTTTTTTAAATGGATTCGAGTCAAATTGTCTACATAACTCCCTTTCCGCCTTTGTCCGAGCCAACTCTAAAAATCAGAATTATAATGAAGTGAATAGGTAGGAATCAGACGAATTGGATCGGAAACACGGATCTTTTTAGCATAAGCTTGTTTTGTAATAAAAAAAATTGAAAATTGATAAAAAGATAAATATTTCAAAAAATTATATTTCATATGAGTTATTAGCTAAATTAATTATTAGTTTTTAACTTTTAGAATCAACATTCAAAAAATAACAAAAACTACCAAGTCAAATAGAAAAATTGCTTCACATCACACGGATAGTAAAAATTGAAAATAGAACCCTAAAAATATATATATATATATATTGAAGAAAAAAACAAAAAACAGTAGAAATTATGGAAAACCAGTACAGAAGCAAATGCAAATATTGCAAGAAATTATCAAAATGGATGAGTCCAATGAGAGACAAAATGGAGAGGAGATGAAAAAGTTGGATGTAGCTGTAATCCAAATTTATAAGTTGGATTGACCTCATATCTCTCATAATTTGTTATTTGGACCCAAACCCAAAAACCTCATGTACAATATTCTTCAAAGATGTACATACACCAAGTCTAAATAGACAAAGAAGAGCTTTTTTCTCTATCCGGATCAACCAAAAATTTGAAAGAACAAAAAAATCTCACCTCCAACAGAGGAAGAAAGAAAATGATGGAGAGAGAAAAAGAGAGACCGAAATTAACTCATAAGTGAAGATAGATTCGACCGAAATTAACTCATAAGTGAAGATAGATTCGGATTTCAGGGGTAGACAAATTAAATTTCAGGAGTATGCAATGTTCGTCATAGAATCATGTTCAAATTAATTTTTCTTTTCAAGGGTAGGCAAATGTCTACCTCTGTTCTACACTACCTCTGCCTCTGTTAGTAACATCTTGATCAAGTTGTATCGTATCCAAACATACTGTAATCAGTCATATTAATTACGTTTAATCACATTTTACTATTTTTTTCGTAATTTTAATTTGTTTATTGAAAAAATTCATAAAACTATTCAAAAAAGAATATGGTGAGATTCTTTGAAATATTAAAATGAAGAATTAATATTAGAAAAAATACGTGTCGTGACTAAACATGTTGTGCTAGGACCAAGATAATTTTCGTATCGTGCCATGTCTTTTTTTACTAACAATTAGTCATGGTACATAACACACGAGTCACAATACGTAATTAACACACGTGTTGTGCCGTTTTGTGTCGTAACCGTGTTGTTTTGTGACGGAGTCAACTCCAGCATGTCATGTTCTCAAATCTGCACCTTTTGCATTAACTTAACTTTTAAACTAATGGATTTCGATCATCTGACCAACATTCGGACCAATCTGACCCGAGGTGAACTCAAAATGGAGAGGATACGAATTCATTTTTCCCACTCTCGGTACAGGTAGGATCAGATGAAATTGTGACATAGCAAATCGGGTACGGTTCACGAGTTTTCAATCCGCAAAATAAGTAATAAATACTATCCATTAATACTAGTAATTCACTTGATCTTATAGATGTTGCCGTATGAAGCCGAAATGAATATGGGCTTCGGCCCATATTGCTACTTGAGGAAATTCATTTCCAAAATAATTGAATAGGAGAGACATAGAGAGATTAAGGCTGTGCTCCAGTATCAAAGGAAAAACTCTCATTAAAGGGAAGGAAGAGGAGGGGACGAGGAGGAGGCTATCTTCGGAACAGTAGTTTCTACACCCCGATTTGAGGGTGACAAAATTCGGAGAAAATCAAGGCTACGCGGTACCGTTCTCCCCTCCGAACAATAGTTATTTACCTCCGCTACCTCTTCAGTTTTTCTCTTCTGGAGCAAGGAAAATCTTCAGACAGAGACCGTCGAGGTAAGCGTCTCCCTTCCACAGTGATTTTCCTCTCCCTTTCTTCCGCCTCCCTTTGTCTGGAGCACAGCCTAAGTGAGCCGTGAGTTCTTGTCCAAGCTCACTCTAGGGCTTCGCTCTCTTGGTTCAAATACACCTATACATTTGGAAATCTTGTTGATTAGTATGTGAAATGGTAAGAAAGTGTTAGAGAGAGTGTTAATAACTTGATTATTTCTTGTTTTTGTAAAAATTCTTTGATCTAGTGAAGTTGCGTCATTTGCTCGCGTAGTTTTTTTTCTGAAAGAGTTTTCACGTAAAAACTTGTCTCTCTTTTATTTTTCTTGTGCTTGATTGCTTGTTTGTATTGGCTTCCTGTTTGACTTTTATATTTTTTTCATTTGATTCGGATATTGGTGTATGCTTACAAGGTGTTCGATAAAATTACTTCTTGAAACTCTTCCGTGTAACGTTCCCAATAGTAGACGGGTTGACCCATTTGCCCATTATGGAGGTCAGATCACCGTTCAAAAGCTGCGCTTGATTTGATTCACCGCCCAGACATTTTGTTTCCACTTGGAGTGGGGCGTCCACCTCACCTATCTAACACTCATGCTCTACCGCCTGGAAGATAGCAGCTTATGGGATGTTTCAAGTGATTGGTTTAATTTACATTTGAATTGCTGGAGTTTGTAACACCTTGTGGTCAGTAATTACTAATTAATTTCCAATGCACACAAGTTGTTCGAGACATTGCCTAAATGAGGTTTTTTATGTATATCTATTGGAACCTAGCCAGGTTAACTTCACTACTGGCCAATCTTTCTGAAGCTGGTTTAATTTGTGTCGAGAAAAATAAGTGTGTTACAGAGGCGGTGGTGGTAATCAGGCTTATCCGTTGACTATTTGCTTTTTGACTCATGCTCACATTTATATTAATTGAAGATAGGTTCCGTTACACAAGGGGTAATCACTAAAATAAAATGGAAAACATTGCTCAAAACATTTGGGCTTAAATTTTGACAGAAATTGGAAAATATAAATAAAAGTCAAACGAAAAATGAAAGGAAAGAAACAGCAAAATCTGAGCATAATCCAAGTAGGAATCCTGCTGGTACTAGCCACTAATTCTCCCCCACCTTTTATGGAATTTTACTGTCTAGTCCACAAATGTTTTTATTATCGAATTTGTTGTTGTCGTGTGTGTCCTTGCTTCATAAAACTATATTGTCAAAGCACTTCATTCTTGAGTTATCCCTCTTGATGTTGTCTCTGTGAACGTTCTTGCACAAGGCTCGCGCTATATTATGAATGGTGTGATTAATATCGTCGACTTATTGAAATCAAAATAATTTGTTCGCACGTATATCTGAATTAAAACAGCCGCCCATATTTCATTTTCCTTAATATCATAGTTGAAATATTTATACTGAAAAAGAAGCAATTTAAACCAATATATACTTTCCATATATATAAGCTTATTAACTCTGTACTAAATCCAAGGCCAAACAAAATATAGCAAGCATAATATGACCTTTTTACCTGAACACCAAAACAGAAAGTACAAATATAGAGTTGCTAAACCAAGATATTTACAGTAGCAAGCACTCTTCTTTATATCTACTTTGCTATGAAAAAACACTAGGAAAGTGGCAAGAATGCATTTGTTATAAGAGTATACATGCATGGAGACATAAATATGTTACGTCAAGCTTCTCAACCAACGGTATAACAGAGCATCGATGAATAATAGATCATGTTTTAGTCATGTGGAGACGCCTGCGATAAGAAACGTTATAAGAAGTTTAGCAATTGAAAAAGTAATGAACATAAAGAAATTGAATAGACTTAGTAAGCCATTTGAAAACTAAGAATTGAATTGGACAATACGTTCTAAACCATGTACCTGTTTTCCAAATCCTCCAAAAGTATGCCACTAAATTTAGGCAGCATGTGACAGAAATCACTCTGCTTAATTTATTGATAAGCAGAACTCATTAAAAGTTTTTAAATGAACTACTTGCTTTTCAGAAGTCTTAGAAACATTGATATAGCAAGCGAGTCTCCCTTAAGTTTATTGGACGGCTGTTAAAACTGAAAAAACACGCATCATAATGGAAAGTTCTGCTTAACAAACCTATTTTAACTGAAAAGTCCTTGGATTATGGTACAAGTAATGGAAATAGAAAACATTGCACAGGTAATGAAAAGTTATTACAATATATCAGTTCTATTTTTTTCTTTTCAGTTGGCAATGTCAACTATATAACTCACTTTTGCTATAAACCAATAACGGCATGATTTTGCTTTCGTTTAATTTTCATTGAGCACCAAAAAAAAATTTGAGTACCTTGAAAAGAGAAAAGACATTTTAAAAGAGGAATTTTTTTAACGAAACAAATAAGGCATGATGTAATGTATACCTGAAAGTGATCTTGGCTCTGTAATGTAACAGTAGAAATGCCACAGTTTATGGCGCCCGGTAGCCATCCTTCCATAATTCATAGATAATTGTCTGCAGAACATATTTTTAAGGGAACTCAGGTGCTCAATGCCCTTAGGGATCTCATCTAGCTGTTCCAAATCGGTAAGAGTAATATCTTCAAGGCACACCATTGTGTCCCTCTCCATGTCCACACAAACAAGATTCGGCATGTATACCAACTCGAGGCATTTCAATTTAGGAAACCATCCAGCTTGAAAAACTAATTGCTGCCCCTCATATGCTCTTTTGAGGGACAAGTATGTTAGATTTCTCAAATGGGAAAGAGATGGAAGAGGATCTTCACTCAGCTGAGACCAACTGAGCCACAACGCTTGAATGTATTCCCCTGAAATTTTGAAAAGAGGGGATTCAAACATCTTTATTTTCAATTTCCCAACGAGTTCTAACTTCTGAGGTTGCCGGGGTGGCTGTGTCAGATATTCCAAGTGGAGATACTCATTCTGATGGCTTGCACTAATAACCAAGGAGGATAAAAAGAGCATCTTTGATAATGATGCGCATAAATCTACCCAATGGTTTTCTTTGACATTCATGATTCGCAAGCTTCTTAATTGAGTTAGATTTTCTAATTCTTTAACTACCTCAGAATTTGATTCTAGTAGCAGCAAAGTTTGCAATTCCTTCAGGTAACTCATGCCTTTTGGTAATGAGATCCCAGTAAGGCACCTAAAGGATCTATATGATTTATTGATAACAATTTCAGCAAAGATGTGACGTATCCTTTTGAGATTATATATGCAATCAGGAAGTTTCTTTATTTTTGAACCGCGAAGTTGAAGAGTTTGTAAAAAGTGAAGTTTCTTGATGGAATTTGGTAAACACTCTACCTTTGTATCCCTTAGACCCAAATAATGGAGATTGAATAAATCTCCAATTGCATCTGGAATGGTTTTGATGGGTAAACCGTGTAAATACAGAATAGAAAGATATCTTGACTGGTTAAAGATTGAAGTTAGCAAGGGAGACGAGACAACAGCAGGGTTAAATGATATGAATGCTCTTAGTTGCTGTAAATGGACATCATATCCAATCTCTTTGCTAAATTTTATTACTGAAAGCCGGCGAGTATACATATCGACAATTACTGGCTTGTTATCCTCATGCAGCACACCGAAGTTTTCCTTCCTGCATAAAGAAATTGCTAATTCTCGCAGTGTATCATGCACTCGACATCTCCTCACCCTCCCAAAATGATTTCGGGATACCACTTGTAACATGCTGCGATGGATGAGCTGTATGAGATAGCCTTCTGCTACCTCTTCTAATGTGCTTCCTCCCTTTTGTTCTATAAAACCCTCTGCTATCCAAAGCATGATAAGTATTTTCCTTGAATGGAGATAATCCTCTGGAAACATGCAAGTGTAAAGGAAGCAATTTTTTAGATGCCTAGGAAGATAGTGGAAGCTTAGATATAAAATATTTCTCAGGTGATCAAATGTTGGGTTATTGTCCAACTCCCATGTAAGTTGATCATTGATCCGTTTCCATTCAAATTCAGTTTTCTCACATAAAGATAACTCACCACCAATAGAAACAAGAGCAAGTGGCAAGCCGTCACACCTAGAAACAATCTCCCTTGCCCACTTCTCTAGGGGAGGAGAACATTCATGGTTTTCTTCCCTCTGAAATGCCTTTTTACAAAAGAGGTTCCATGATTCATAATCTGGCAAACGTTTGAGCTCTAGTCTATTGCTTTCTTGAGCAAGAAAAGCTAATTGAGCAATTCTGCTAGTGATAACTATTCGGCTTCTTTGATGGCTACCAATCAGTATATTACATAAATCCTGACAAGCTTTAGGGTCCCATGCATCATCTAATACAATTAGATACTTCTTTTCAATCAAGAGCTTCCTTGTGGTTTCTTTCAATTCCCTAATATCCATGGTGATTGTGTTGATCGGACCTTTTTTCTCACTTTTACAAATTTCAGATATCAAGTTTTGTAGAAGATTGTCAAACCTATAATTTTGAGAGAGATAAATCCATGCATGACAATCAAAGTTGTCTTTCTCTTTGTTGAAAACGTTGGTAACTAGAGTTGTTTTGCCAATGCCACCCATTCCCCACACTGTTATTATAGTGAGATTTTTCTCATTAGAATAGAGACAGCTTGTCAACTTCAATCTATATTCTTCTATTCCTACTATCTCACCTTCATCAATATAATGAGCTGAGAAAGCTAGATGTTGAGCACACTCAATTGAGTAGTCTGATGAGTTCTTAAGGAGTTCGACATTTGTAGTAGGAACCCAACGCTCTTTAATTCTGGCAAGATGCTCAAGGTTCCTCTCTACTGCTTGTAGTTGAGAGGTAATTTGTTTTAAATCAACCAATGATTTTCGATCTTTAAATATTCTTTCAACATAATGCCATATTCCACCCAGCTTCTTGTTATCTACCACATACACAAATTCATCCACAACATCTGTTATACGATTTGCTACCTTCTGTACTTCCCCTATCCAAGCTAACTCAGCTTTATTGCTTTGATTACCCATTTCAATTTGTTCGATAAATGCTTGCATCACTCGAAGTTCGCTACTAATGTTATTTATGCTTGTGTCAAGGTCTGACAATGTCGAAAAAAGCTCTGGCACCTGTGAAGTTGTCAGAGTTGCTAATTGATTGGCCAATGCAGCTCCAAGGACTTGAAGGGCCCCAATAATAGCTGTGTTGGCCATCGTGCTTCCTCCAATATTTGACCGCCTTCAACTGCCCTCTTCATCCATGCTTCAACTGTCCAAAGTACAAGTAGCTAATTATAGTTGTGTAAATCCAAATTTAAATTATTACAGTAAGTTTTATATATTCAAACATATTATCACCTCTTATCACATTATCAAAATAGTTATATGGGCAAGCAGCCGAATTTTTTTATATCTGTATTTTATGAACTAGACTGAATAATATGAGTCCAATGGTGATTGACATATCTAATTGTACATTCAAGTGATCATGATGAGAACAAGAAAAATATGTATTCTACTTTCTAATTGAGAAGAGATCCAATGCTTTCACGACGCAGAGCTCTTTTCTCTTCATCAAAATAAAATATTCAAATATTTTAGTGGCTTTAGGTAGAAACATCTCTTTTTGGATATTTAGTTTTAAAAAAAAAAAAAAAAACTAGGAAGCAATGATCTGCAGGCTTGTTTTGGAAGGAAAAATTCTTACAAAGATGATTTCATTTAAAAGGGGATGTATCTACGGGTACATGCATATGTACTTTTTGCTCATCAAAGGAAAATTTTGGTCACTTGTTTATTCGATGCTCTCGTGTTGAGGTTATTTGACATTACATAACTAGGCAAATGTGCATGTCAGTATTATGAGTCTGGACGCTGGTTTCAAATTCATTTTGAGTCTTGACACTGACAGTTTTGTCTATTTTTGTAAATTCAGAGGTAATTATGTAAATTGAGAAATTTCTTTAATGCCATAAAAAAGTTGGTCTCTAAAGTCTCCACTCTGTCTTCTCATCCACTCCTATGGCATCTACCTCAAAACATAAAAATGAAACTTATTTCTCTGAAGTCCCTAGAAAATTAAATGAATTTGCAACAAATCGGTCACAAATCACTCGATTTAGAGGTTTGCAAAAAGTGATTGAATTATGTTTGCAAAAAGAGTAATTACATGAGTGACTCAACAGTATCGTTATTCTAGTCTATGTAATGCAGCTGAAATAACTAGATATGAAATAAATTGCTAGATTAACTCATTAAATACAAATGAAGTGAGAATAATTACCAAATCGGTCCCTTCAATCAGTCACCACTCCCTCTTCTCTTATGTTCCTTCAACACGCTAGCTCCTATGGCATCTACCTCGTACATAAAAATCACTCGATTCAGAGGTAATAAAGCCATACTTAAAAAAACCAAATATGTCTTTGCCCTGTTTTTCTCCGTAACAGAGGTAAGCAGGCCAGAGAACTTAGAATTCATATCCACTGCCATACCTGACCATGTAGAATATTTGAGATCTGAGTCATTCGTTTTAATCTGGCATAAATCTCAAAATGGATCCTACGTACCCGAACATAGCAGGAAGATGTACGTGTTTAGAATTTAGATATGCAATGGTAAGAGGTGTTTAAACTAATACTAATTATTAATCTGCATATTTCATTGACATAAACATCTGGTCTGCTAAACTAATAATTTACTAGAGTTGTCACAAAAAATAAAATAAAAAAGTGTTATCTTCAATTTGAGTTTCACATATTAATAAAATTATTATATTTTGGAATTGTAATTTTATTTAGACATACGAGCAAATTCTAACAAGTGAATATAATTATATATGTTCACAAAAAGAGTAAATTACATGAGTGACTCAACTGTATCGTTATTATAGTCTATGTAATGCAACTGAAATAACTAGATATGAAAATAAATTGCTAGATTAACTCATTAAATACAAATGAATTGAGAATAATTACCAACCTAGTTTCTTACATCTTAGGGAAAAAAAGAATACATGAAGCTAGCCCTTTCCCAGCACCAGCCACTAGATGAATTATATATGTAATTAATTAAGTTGTACTTGGCTGGTTTTTTAGTTGGAGAGTAGAAACTAGCTAGTTAGAGATGTAATATAGAGAACAGAGCTAGCTTCAACAAAGGAGATGTGAGACATTAAGGACGGAACTGTCAGTCCTATTTCTTTAAGCACAATTGACTGTCCACCTCAATAAATATTCTATGTTCAAAATTCACAATAATTTACAATTCAAAAATATAATTGTTACGTTGTGTGAATCCCACATGCTTAGTCATTATTTATTTTTTTAAGAATTGTGACGAAAATACATTTCAGTTATGCTACTTGTCAATCTGTCGAAATCAATTATATTTGGAACAAATATATCATTTTGACTAACGTATAACTAGGGATGAAAAAGGTATGGATAATATCTGATCCGTATTCGATCCATATTTAAAAAATTAGATGTGGATATCCAATATCCAAATATCCTTGTGGATACAGATATTGATATGATTTTATGTTTCAACTATCCGTCTCTAAATAGTAGATATATGTCATATATTTTAATATATATATATATATATATAGGAGGGTTCCAATACCTCATACTTTTTATACCTCATCATACCTCATATTTTATATCATTGTTTTCAATGTCCAAACTGTTGATCCGAGCCGTTTAACATAATATTTATACTCAAATATGCATGGAGATGAAATTTTATATTTTTTGGAAAAGTTTTCCTATTTTGTAAGATAGGTACAAAATCACTGTTTTTGGACTATTCAAAAAACAGTGATTTTCTACCCATCTTAAAAAATAGTAAGAAATTTATAAAAATTATGAAATTTCATCCCTAACCATATTTTGTATGGATATCATGTTGAACGGTTCGGACCAATAATTTAGACTTTGAAAACGAAGATATAAAATATGAGGTATGATGAGGTATGAAAGGCATGAGGCATGAGGATATTATTGTGGAGATCATGTTGAATGGTTTGGATCGACGATTTGGACTTTGAAAATGTAAAAAATTGTTGTTGTAACTTGTTGTAACTTGTTGTAACTCAAAAATTGTTGTAACTTGATCCCTCCTCATATATATATTATGAAAAAAATATTAGTATTCACCATTATAATTAGATAAATAATATGAACTTCAGTATTTTTTTAAAATTTATATTATTTTAATAAACATCTGATCCAATCTGTTTCTGTATCTGTATCTGACTGATATCTTACCCATATCCGTATCCTTAAGAAGATATAGGTATATGATTTTACCACTATCTGCTCCGTTTTCACCCCTACGTATAACTGTATTTGCTTAAAAAATATGTTTTACCTATAAAGATATATTTACTTTTTATTAAAAAAAAGAATTTTTATACTAACTATGAATTTATAAATTTTAAGGTGTTATATTATAAACAGTCTATTGGTCCATTCACTACAGAGAAAAACACTTCTTTTTCGATTGAAATCGCATTTTGTCATCAAATTTTGAACCGTTGCCTATAGCCCCGATAAAAAAAGTGTTCACTTTCGCCATCCGATCAGATCGGATACATTGCGCACATATGCTATCGCTTAAAGTAACAAACCGATGTTGTTTTCTTACATAATGGCGTTATAAACTGGAGATGTTCAACAATGGACCTATCTGGGGCCGGTCGATGCCTAAGTTTTCATATTTCTATTTTTGTGCTCAATTCTATAATTATTGTGGTGTAACACAGTGGACACGACTCACAGTCAAGTCAACGCTATAATTTATTGTTGTGTAATAAACTAACTTGAGTACGTCAATCCTATAATTTATTGTGGTGCAAGAAGCTGGAGAGGACTGGAAATCAACACACAAGTGGGCTGTAGACTGTAATAGTGTTGAAAATTTGATGCATATTCTTTCGTTGATGTTTCTTATTTCTGTTGGTTGATTGTTAATTGGTCAGAAATATTACCTAATTAATCACCAAGTCGCGCATGGTCAGTTATCTAATTCTTTTATATTCTATACTATGCTTAAACTTCCCGGAAGTTGCAAGCCCTTGTTAATGTAATTCTAATTAGGTTCGTAGTATGAATTACAACTTAAAACAAGTGTTTTCATTAATTGTGCATGGGAGGGATAATTAGCTAGTTTGATGCCATATTTAATTTGTTTGACAATTGTCACTATATCCCCCGACCTGTTTTACTCGTTGCATGTGTGAAATTTAAGTTCTTGGCTCTGGATGGATATATATTTGTAGCATTTGGACCCATCATGCATGTCTTGTATGGATATATTCTTACATTGATATTTTCATGTAATAAACGGATCATGTTGACAAACAATAATATCCAGTATTATTCCTGAATTTACGAATAGTTAATATCCATATTATTCAATTTTTATTACAAAAGCATATTATTTTAATATATTATTTGTATTATGAGGAGGGATCCACTTACACTCTTTTTTGGTGACACCGGATTACACTCTATATTTTCAAAGTCTAAACCGTTCAACATGATGGATATGTTAAAATGTGCTTGCATATCAAATTCTACATTTTTTTTTAATTTTTTTACTAATTATTAATATGGGTACAAAAATTCAATTGTCTGAATATAGCGATTTTGTTAAATACTTAATAAATAGTAAAAAAAATTGGAAAACTGTAAAATTTGATCTGCAAGCACATTTTAATATATCCATTATGTTGAACGGTTTGGATCGACTATTTGAACTTTGAAAACTTTGTAAATAGAGAGTGTAATTCGGTGTCACCAAAAAAGATGTAATTAATCAGATCCCTCCTCATTTGTATTATAATTAAACAAAAAAAAGTACTTTTATGTTGTATCCTAACACTAGTATATTATTTTAGTGAAAATATTTCATCCCCCATCTCCTATACCTCATCTGTCCCCGTTAAATAGTCAACACGCATCTCCCACTTATTAATGATGGGCTCCACACGTTTTCTCCCATCACATAGTATTGGTGTTATTTCGTTTGCTTTCTCAACATACAACTATGCATGTGTCCATGTGACCTTCTATGTTGAAACTCTCAATTAATTAACTCCCCATTTGCAACACGAAAAGCAGTAGAGTTATGCAACAAATATTTCATATAAAATATATATTTGAAATGGTGAAATACAGATTAGTAGAGTAAAAAAAGCAGTATTTCACCATTTCTTGTCTCTACAGATTTTAAACTAATTTATATATGTACTCATACATCACTATAAGGAAATATATATTTTTTGGCGCTTGGACAAGTGCTAGCAATACCAGCGTCGGCAAAAACCTTTTTCGGCGTTTACAATCCTTTTTCCTGGCGCTTAATAAGCGCCGCCTGAAGTATGGCTTTCCTGATGCTTCTGAAATGCCGCCAAAGGTCTTACCATTTTAAAAAAATTATATCTTTTCCCGGCGCTTCAAAATGCCGCCAAAAGTCCTGGATAATTAAAAAAAATGAAAATTTCAAAAATTCGCTATAAATTATAGAAAATTCCAAAAATGAAAATTCTTATTTTGGGATGTTCATGGAAGTGTTTTCTAATAGACACTAAATTTGTACCAGGATGATACAGATTGGTTACCAGTATCTACCCGTGCCGTGCGCGTTGTTAGACATACATTTTTATATATATATTTTTTAAATCGTTAAGGATTAGTTTAAAAATAATCATTAATGTTTTGAAAAAGATGTACAAAAATAAGTAGAGTTTTAAATAGCGCGCTATAGCATTTTCGGAGCATAAAAGCTATGGCACTATAATGATGCAATATGGACATAGCGTCATTTTTTAACCGTTCCGCTATGACGCGATAAACGTTAATTAAACCTTTGAAAATAAGGTAATTAATAAATTTTTCTTTTTATAAATTTCATTTTTTTTCAACTTTTTTTATCCGGCGTGGAAAAGTTTTTTTTTTCGTGCTTTCATATAATTTGAATTTTTTTTTTTGTAATTAGTAAATAAATACAAAAACGTGCCTTAAAAATAGAAATGAATGAGGGTTTTTTTTCGAAATTTTTATTTATAACATCAAATAATATTAAATTAGAGAACATACCATCAGTTTTTGAAAAAATTTCGAATGTATCATATCCGCTAAATAATTCAGCGAAAATGACTATCTCAAATTGGTGAACTGAATTCTTGCTTATTCGTGTGGTATATACAAGTGGACAACATGATATAGTTTTGAACCGTTGGATCAGCCATGTAACTTGGATTAGTGAAGCATATGGAGACATGTGCTCTTTTTAAATAGTATAAATTCGAAGAGTATATGTTTATTTGGTTGGGAAACAAGCCCTCTGCTTTCTGAGTAGGGCTGGCAACGAGCTGACTCGGTCCGAGCTAGACTAAGTTCATGGCTCACTCGTTTTAGCAACGAGCGAGTCATGAGCGAGCTAACATTTGGATTCGAGTTGAAAAAGTGGCTTGTGGCTCACTTGTTTTGACAACGAGCGAGCTGAGCCAGCTCGTGAAAGCTCGTGGGCCAAAAGCCCAAATGTATTAGATAATGTAATATAAAGTTCACTACCATAAATTAACTTTGTAATTAAATTCATATATATTAAAATACTAAATTTTTAAATTCATACAAACATAGTTCATAAAATAAATTTATGCATACTAAATTTACATAAATTCATACTTAGACCGAGCTGGCTCGCAAGTTCGCGAGCGAGCTAGGCCCCAGCTCAAACTTGTTAATTTTGAATCGAGCTAGTGATGAGCTGACTTGTTAATAGTTCAGTCCACTAACGAACGAGTTGTTAGCGAGTGAGCCAGATGCGAGTCACGAACGATCCACGAGTTACGAGCTTTTTTGCCACCCCTATTTCTGAGTGCGTATCCTTTGAGATATCTCAACTTTTGCGTGACCGACGTGTCCGGTGCTAGTGGATTGCAAATACCCTACCCGGGCCGTCCGTACCCGGTCCGCCCGTGCCCGCTACCCGGGGTACCCGTGCCCGAGCCTGGGTATAGGTCAGGTAAACGGGTACACAGGTACGGGCATAAAACGGGCAGGGTACGCCCTTTCGAGAAAAAATCCGACCATACTCAGACCGGATTACCCGTACCCGTATACCCTAGTGCCAGTGCCCGTATATCCGAGTACCCTATACCCGTGTACCTGTACCTATTTTTTTTTTTTTCAAAATTTTCAAATTCTCCCCCTTTTTTTTATTCTGTTTTTTAATTTCTGTTTTTTTTATTTCTGTTTTTTAAATTCTGTTTTTTTTTATTCTGTTTTTTTATTTTTATTTTTTTTAAATTCTGTTTTTTAATTTCTGTTTTTTAATTTATTGTTTTAAAGTTTCTGATTTAATTATATTTTTGATTTATATTTTATTTAACCTATTAAAAATAAATGAACGTTTAGAAAATATATTATCAATTTAAAATGTAAACTAAAAATTTCGAGATATAAATAAATTATGAAACTATATAATTAGAATGAGAATTTGAAAATAAAATAAAATGACTCGTGTAAAGAAATAAATAAATACATTTGTACTTAGCCGAATAAATATACATGTAAAGAAATAAAATAAAGTTCCTGTGATTGCACATGTGTGTATATATGTATATCCAAGGAAATGACCATTTTTATTAATACCCTAAAAAAAATATAATTTTAAAAATGCCTCCGCATTAGCCCATGCGGTGCATGATGCAGCGCATGCGACATTTGTAGTTGAGATCACATCTAACAGTTCATATCAACTTTTTAGATTTTGAAAACGAAAAAATGACTTATAAGCATGTATCCTCGTATGCTTATGTAAGTAGCGTAGCCAACCTCTATATCATGTATATACATATACGTATACGGTTCAGATCGACTTATAAGCATCTAACGGTTCAGAACGACTTTTAAAGTAATTGATTTAAGTAACATTGTTTTAAAATAATTAGTAATTTTGATTTATATTTAAAGTAATTGATTTAAGCAACATTGTTTTAAAATAATTAGTAATTATTTTTGTGAAGTAGTTAGATTTGTTTTGAATAGGTTAGATTTTATTTTTGAAATTCGAAATTATTTTTAATAGGTTAAAAAAATGTGTTAGAATTATTTTTGTGAATATGTGAAGTAATTTCTATTTTTTTTATTCTGTTTTTTTAATTTTTTTTTTCAATTGTATGTTAGAATTATTTTGAAAAGGTTAAATAAATATGTTACATATATTATCAATTTAAAACATAAACAACAAATTTCTAGATATAAATAAATTATAAAATTATATAATTAGAATGAGAATTTGAAAATAAAATAAAATAACTCGTGTAAAGAAATAAATAAATACATTTCTACTTAGTCAAATAAATATACAAATTTTCGCATGAATATTTTTTATATATAAGTTACAAATTTTATTTATTTATATACACTATTTGATATTGAACTATTCTGATTTTAAAAGTCGAATTATAAACACGTAATGATAACCGTAAAAAAATAACTGAAAAAAATAATAGAAAAAATAACAGAAAAAAAAACAGAGAGAAAAAAAAAAAAAAAACCGGACCGAACCGGCCCCTACCCGGACTGCCCTGTTCGTTAAGGGTACCATAAGCACGAGTATAAGACGGGCAGGGCACGAATTTTGAAAAAAATATCCGTGATACCCGGCTTGTGTACTCGTATACCCGTGATATCCGTACCCGACTCGTATCCGTGTCCGATCCCAGATATATCCGACCCGCCCAGCCCCTATCCGAGAGCACAACATTATCCGGTGCCTATTCGGAGGTGATGTAGGGACCAGTATTATGTGTGTTTTGAGATTCGTGCAGAACGTATTTAAACGGTTGGGATTTTCTATAAAGTCACGCAAAGTTTGAGATATCCCAGAGGATACGAATTCCTGCTTTGTTGGGGCAAACAAAATTCTTGTCTGATCGTCTCCAATTGGTGAAGCATAGATGACACTTGTTCCTAAACTAAAAAAATAACACGATCTAGCTATAGACGGTGAAGATTTTCTTCAGTATAAAACTAACAACAGATTATCCGCAGAATATTTAACAGCATATTGCCACAATTATATTAGTTCCATGTGATGATGGTTAGATTCTGAGAATTAACTTTACTTATTGGCGTGTGTATCTAACACGTATTTTTCAATACAATCTGTCCAGACTGCAGACCAATCAAATTAAATTGCTCTTCACATAAAAATAATTAAGAATCCATTAAAAACAATTAGTCGCAAAGAACATCCTATGCATCTGTAACAGAGAATCTGGACCTTTATTATATTTAACACCCCGAGATTTTTATTTTTACAAAAAAATATATATATTATTATAAATAACCACGGTTTAGCAAAATTTATAAAAATGCCCAAACCGTATAGAAAATATATGGTCCCGATTAAAAATTCCAAAACTGTAAAATTTGATATGCAATCACATTTTAATATATACATTATGTTAAATGGTTTTGATCGACTATTTGAATTTTAAAAACTTTGTAAATAGAGAGTATAATTCGGTGTCACAAAAAAAGATGTAATTAATTAGATCCCTCCTCATTTGTATTATAATTAAATAAAAGAAGTACTTTTATGTTGTATCCTAACACTAGTATATTATTTTAGAGAAAATATTTCATCCCCCATCTCCTATACCTCATCTATCCCCGTTAAATAGTCAACACACATCTCCCACTTATTAATGATGGGCTCCACACGTTTTCTCCCATCACATAGTATTGGTGTTATTTCGTTTGCTTCCTCAACATATAACTATGCATGTGTCCATATAACCTTCTATGTTGAAACTCTCAATTAATTAACTCCCCATTTGCAACACGAAAAGCAGTAGAGTTATGCAACAAATATTTCATATAAAATATATATTTGAAATGGTGAAATACAGATTAGTAGTAGAGTACAAAAAGCAGTATTTCACCATTTCTTGTCTCTACAGGTTTTAAAATCGCTGATCCAACGATGGCACTATTTTGTTAAGCCACTGTTGGATTAGCGATTTTCAAAGTGGCTTAATAAATAGTAAAAAAATTCAGAAAAATATAAAATTTGGTCTCCAAGCACATATTAATATGGAGAACAAGATGAACGGTTCAGATTGATATTTTGGATTTTAAAATTTCAAATTTGGATCGTATATATTTCGGCCCATATGCTTCCAAAAGCACATTAGTCACTCTCTCTCTCTCTCTCTATATATATATATATACAAACTATTTGTTTTTTGTAGAGACCCCTTAAATTTTGGGGCCGGGGCGGTCGCCTTGGCTGCACAATACTTTACGGTTTGAGATTAACTCCCAGATGCTTTGAAATTTAGACTAGCGCAAGAGCAGTATTATTGAGCTTTGAGATTCGTGCCAAGTTAAAAAGAATGGTCCAGATCCAGTAATAGTTGTAAAAGATTTCTTATTACGGTACCAGAGAAAATATGAATTCCTGGATGGATATAGCATTTGGGCCCACCATGTTTTCTACAGATATATTCTTGCATTGATATCTTCATGAAATAAACGGATGTTCACAAACAATATCAGTATTATTCCTGAATTTGAATTTAATTGTTAATATTTTTCTACCATTATTCTGATTTAGTATTTATCATCTCGAGTTGATTCATTATAAATTTTCTTTGTATTGCATATTTTTTTTCAATTTCTGTTAGCAGTACTTGACTTGATCATCTTCTTTTAATTGTTGCATATTATAGAAAAACCTCAAATTAAAAAAAAATAAGGGGCAAATTGTAAGTTGGTGATACAATTTCAATTCTGAGGGACGAATATGATGAATGAAGTCACGGTGTACTTACATTTTTTAAAATTCTTTGTTTGTTTTTTTTTTTCCCTATGTTTTAATGTAATTGGTTTATCCAAATTTAAATTTATTGCTGAATTATTTTAAAAACAAATGTATAATTCATAAATTATCAAACAGACTGAAATTTGGATAGAAAATTTAAACAAATAAAACTGAAAGCACATATTTATACAACTATACTCGTTTAAGACGGGAGAATCTTCTATACTGGAAACTGGAAAGAGATCTTGGCTGAGGCGAATCTGCATAGTTTCAAATCTGCTGCAATCCCATGGTAGAGAGAGTGAAGGAGAGAGAAAAAAAAAAGGATCCCTGAGCAGTGATAGATTTGCAAACCTTATCCACGTCTATTTATCTTTGGTCACCAAGGTTTCCAACTGAAAAGAGGCCTCAGGCAATTGGCAGTTTCTCTCTTTTGTGTTCTTACAACCTGGCAAAAGAGTTGTTACATTAAGTCTGTGCAATCTGTTAGAGCGATCGCTATCTGTGGTGTTCGTGTTAATTGGTTTATAATTCCCCTTTAAGTTGCTTAAAATTGAAATAGCTTCAGGTTTGAGTTTACAGGCGAAGTCAATCTATTTCAATGCCTGGAAGGTGTTCGATGAAATTCCCAAGTGGAATTTTTGTTAGTATCCTGACCTAAAAAGTATAATTATAATCAGGGTTCTAAATAGCTAGCTATAGCTTTTTCGGACCATAAACGCTACGCTATGAGATAAAAGTGCGCTAACTCAGCTACGACTACTATAGCTGTAATAGTTGATCGCTATTACCGCTAAATGCGACGCGCTATTGCTACCGTTATGCTACATGGACTTCTTTTTTTTACAATTTATATGGACTTCTGTTCTTCTATTTCTATTTTTAATTCTACATGGTCTTCTACGATAAGAATGCTAAATCAAACTATATGCTTCTCTTTTTATTTGTGCATGATTTATTCTCTCATTCTATATTGAGAAATATTCAAATACTAATTCTTCCTTTTGATTGCTCTTCGTATAGTATTTATTTGTAAAAGTATTATCATTCATTTCAATTGAAAGCTGATTTTGATTATTAGTATTATTATAATATATAAAATATTTAAATATGTATACTGATTTTATTTACCTTATAAAAATAATTATTCTTTGTCTATTATAATATGTAATATAATGTAATAAGATCTATTAAATAATATTACTTTTTAGATTCTTTTTTTTTTCTTATTTGCATAATTGATAAAAAGTATAGACTTAAATTAATTGTGATTTAATTGTTACCTCAATTCTCCTATTGATTATGTCGATAATTAGTAGAAATATAGGATATAAAATTTTAAAAAAAAAAACGCTATGTATGATAGTTTTTGCTATAGCTATGTTATTCGTAATAGCTTTTTTTTTTGTCTTCCCGCTATGCCGCTATAATCGCTATTTATAATTGATGTCAGTCTTACCATTTAAAAATGCCACGTGCCATCTGCTATCACATCTTAGGGAACCTACCCTTTCTAGAAGCTTTGACCTCTGGAGTCGAATGACACTGGCTAAATTAATTGGAGATCCATGAACCCACACAGACAAAACTCTGTATAGACTAAGACTGGACTGGATTGGACTGGACCACAAGTTTTCTGTGCCACAATTAGTGTCCCTGCTAAGGGCCTGTTGGGTTGTATGGGTTCTGATAGGATTTAATGGAATTTTTCAAAATATTTTTAGTGGTGTTCGGATGACTGGTTTTGATCTACTTATTTCTATTTAAAATCTCACTTCAATTTCAGAACCAATTCAATTTGGTGGGAAAAACACATCTCCTCAAACTTCATTTTACTTTTCCCAATCAGTCTCTCTTCTCTCTCCTTCTCTTATCTACCAAATCTGTTGAATTTTTAATTCAAACCTCATATTTTCTCTCATTCATAGTGTCTTCTGAACCAAAGACTCATATATAAGTACTTAACCTTCATTTAAATTTATGCTTGTGGGACTAAATGATAACCTTAAAATCCGGACAATAACAACACTTTTCTTTTTCTTTTCTACAAATTAAGTTGAGCCTGTTCAGCCTGTTCTTCTTTGTTATTTCTTAGATATATTTATATGTATGTCACTAAACATGATATATTATTAAATTCACTTTTATTTTTTTAATTATCAATTATGATTTTGAAAAAGATCTATAACTATAAAATAGTCTTTTTTTTCCTCTTTACATATTTCATATTTGTGATGCAACTTTATTTTAAATATTTACTATTAATTTTTTTAATTGTATTAATTAATGATAAAAGTCATTTCTCTATGACATCAAGATTCAAACAGTACTGTTATATTATTATTTAATTTCATTTAATTTAATTATTAATATTTATGTATTAGATTAAATACTTTTGAAAGAAAAATAAAAATTTTCATAACTAATCCCACAGTACAACCGAACACTCACTTCATCATATTTTCATAATTAATTCTGCATATACCTGTATCTATGGGTTCCCACTTTTTCAAAAGTGAGTTTCCATCCCCATCAAATCACATCCCGTGTAATCCTGTGACAACCGATTAGGCCCTAATTGTGAAAACAACCACAAGTTTTCTGTGCCACTACTAGACTAGACTGGACCTTGACTGATGCCATTTCTTTTTTTTAATATTTTTTGAAAAAGTTGACTAATGACAATTATTTTAGGCATGTAGAAATGTCTTTTATTTGTTCCTACAAAAACCAGATTGTTGTACAGGCTAACATTCATAGCATTTACCAGTATGTAGCATTGGAAAGCACGTGAAGAAATAAAAAACATCCAAGAGTGCACGAGAACATTTTTTTTTTTGCAGGTATTGTTTTTGTTATTGTGAAACAGCAGATGATAATTTCTGTAGAAAATCTATCTTTAATGCACAAAAAATCAGCAATTTTATAAAACAAATATGCAAATTGTTGTTAGGCTCAGCATCCCAGTTCAAGTAGGTTGGCATTAGAATCTTAAGTAGCAGTTAAGTAATGACTGAATTGGATACGATATATAATTAGAGGCGGACTCAGTACAGTCCAGAGAGAGGCAATTGTCCCTCTCGAATTCGCATCCTCTGAGATATCTCATATTTTGTTCTTTGCAAATCTCAAAGTTCAAATAATACTTACCTCCTACGTCACCTCCGAATAGACACCGGACACGTCGGTCACGTAAAATATGAGATATGTCAGAGGATACGCACTCGTCCCTCTCTTGATTTTGAAATCATGTAGTGAATTACAGGGCCCAATCAATTCTAACCCTCCCTACCTGAAATCTATTTTGCCCCCTCTAAAAGCCCAAAATTGTTTGCTGAAAGCACTGTTAAAATTTAATAGGCTCAATGCCTAAACAATTCACTTGAGGCCTTTGTTCTCTCCCTCTGTTAATTCGCCAATCGTTCTCTGTTAGCCCATTACTCCCTCTTTTCTCCGTGTCTGATCCTTCTCTTCCTCTCGCCTCCTTAGCGGTCTCTCGCTTTTTGTTCTCTCCCTGTTCGCTTCCTTAGCGGCCTACGCCTCTCATTTCCGCACAAATCTGAACACTGTGCAGAGTTTAGTTTATGAAATATCACTCTTATTGTGGCTTCTCTTTTATTGTTTGAATCTAGAAGTTGGTTCGTGGCTTCTTTCATGGATTTCAATTCTTCCAGCAACAGTAGACGTGGAGGTATTTGACTGAATTTGTCTACAGTTGAGCATTTTGGGATGTTGTTTATCAAAATATATTACGTCAACTTGTATTAATTTTGACACCAAATCTGCATTTGTTATTGCAACTGAAAATTGTCATTGCAACTTTTGAAAACGATAAATGTACTGCCCAGAGTATTGTTGCAATTGAGCAAGGCCGCCAGGATGCAATGTGAGATAACCCAAATTAACTGACTACAAGGACAGCTACTGATCAATTGAGAAAGAATAATAATTTTTTTTATAGAGTTTGATATGGTCTAATTCATTCTGTACCAGTTCCTTATTTACAAAACTATTGAAACATATTTTTTATTATATTGATTGTCTTTTATGTATATCTGATTGGTTAATGGATTTGAACCCGATAAGCTATTTGAATCCAATTCTCACCTCTCCCTGACAAATATCTTGCGTCCGCCCCTGTATATAATAATTTTTTTTATTGTTAACTTACCTAACCACAAAGTGAGAAATTTTGTTTTGGTAAGCCAATTTTTTTTTTTTTTTTTTTTTTTGCTTGTGGTTTCAGTTCAGGTTATGTATTGGGCATTTTGCATAGATGACATATTTACACCATTCAATACGAAATGATATATTGTTAACTTACCCAACTATAAAGTGTCAAATTTTAAATAATTTTTTTCTTGCAGTTTCACTTCAGGCTGTGTATTGTCATATTGTGCATCTTTGCATGACATGACATATCTTAGATCACCATTCATTATGGATCATTGTGCTGTGCAATACTGGTTCTTGCTGTATTGAATATAATAGATTACAGAAAGAGGTACCATGAGGAACTAATAACTAAAACTGGTTCCTTGGTAATTACTTTTCAAGCAGCCTTGGCCCAGTTAAATTATGACGCAACCCCATTGATGAGAGAGACAGCTAATAAAACAAGCAGGTTTCCAAACCAGCATTAGACCCAACTGCTAGGACAGCCATATGAGGTACTTCAGCATTCTCTGTTGTGATTCTGTTTTTGTTGATTTTTGTCAGTATCAAATCTAAAAAATCTTAGAATAGGTCACTAAAACATTCTGGAAACTTTCACGAGAAAAGTGTTATATTTAATTTCAACCATCAATCCATAGAGGTTTTGACTTTTGAGAGTAATTGCATATATGTTCTTGCAACTTTATTGTGTTGTATTTTTTTATTTAATTTTCACAAGGTTTTTTACATTTCAAAGCTCATACCAACTGATTTCCTTCCAGCAGTTGTAACTTTTTTCTTCTTGGTATTACCAAATATAGTAATAAAAAAAGTGAATGAGTATTTTCAAGACATTAAACTGAAATTATTACCAGAGTAAATTGTTTGCATACAGATTTTCATTAGGCACCACAATAACAGGGGCCCATAGCCCCATAGTATTAGTACATTATAGTGCACCTAAACTTACAAACACAGAAAGTGAAAATAATAATACACAAGACAAGTGTAAACCAGATAACTTAAATCCAAATTCCTGAATAGTGCTTTCAGAATGGAAGTTTATATTTCAGAATCCAAGGTCCCTAATGAGGAAATGAGACTCAACTTTATTTGGTTCAAACTCAATGAAATTAAGCCACAAAAGGTAAAAAAAAAGGAATATCTATTACATAATAACAACAACAACATTCCAACTGCCCTTGGGGATGATAGATGCTGCACAAATGTCTGAAGAGCCTGCGATATGAAATGGACAACATATTTTGTCAACCGAAGAGTTTTATGGGAACTTAAAAATTAAAACTAGAAACTAATTTATAACATTCAATTGAAAAAAATATTATTTATGGAAATCTCTTGCATGAAGAATAACTAATGGATGACAACATATAAATGTATGTTTCAGAAAATGCATTAAGGGATTGTAGTTGGTCTGCTGATAAGTTTCAGAGTATTCACAAGGATTTAAGATTTAAAAATTAGAAACATTTTGCTAGTTCCAGGCCACCTCTAGGTAAAATGGAACATATTACATAGATCTATTAAAAAGAAGATTCCAAAAGCAGTCTAATTTGCTGTTTCTTTAATTCTCATACTCTCATCAAAACAATATGTTATGCAAAATTGAATGCAAGGGAGTGTTTCTTGCAGAAGAAAAACACATATGCATTGCTAGGTGGAATCGGTGCAAGCATAAAGGATCCACTCTCATTCAATCAATAAGTAAGAAATGTGCATTTTATGTTGCAACTTGCAAGCATAAATGAGCAATAACAAAGCTTTTTTATGCATTTTAGCACATGGTTAGATGGTGCTAATTCATAATTTTATCCAAGTACCAGACTCAAATATTTCCTAGTACAAGTTTTAGAATGCAAAATAAAGAATGATAGTACATGCAGGCAAACCTTATTTATTTGGTATCGGCTGCCACCTGGATAACATGACATCTGAAATGAAATAGCTGGTGAATTCCACTAGCCAATTCTCCAAAACCAGCAGGCATGTATTTGCAGACCATCCACTTGAGGTTTATGAGGTGCTCGATGCCCTTTGGGATCTCCACTAGCTGTTCCAGTTCCCATAGCTGAATCATTTCAAGGATCACCATGGTGCCCTGCTCCATCTCCACTTGAACCAGATTAGGCATTTGCCTCAATGAAAGATACTTTAGTTTCGGGAACCACTCAGCTTTAAAATTCAGTTTTGTGCCATTATATGCTTTTTGAAGGTTCAACCATGTAAGGTTTTTCAAATGCGAAAGAGATGGCAGGGGATCTTGTTGTAGTTGAGACCATCCGAGCCTTAGCGTCTGAATACCTTTGCCAGAATTTTGGAACAAAGGTGATTTTAGCATCTGTTCTTTCAGACGCCCAAAGAGAGTTAACTTCTGAAGTTGTGGTGGGAATTTCAGACCTTCTAATTGAAGTACATAATTTTCATTGCTTGCATAGATAGATAAGTAGGAAAGGGAGCTCATCTTTGATAATGATCTGCATAACTCTGCTGAGTGGTTTTCTTTCACATTCAGTATTCGGAAGCTTCTCAACTGAGTTAAATTTCCCAATTCTCGTACGATAATAGCATTTGATTCCAAGGCCTGAAGAGTTTGCAACTCTTTCAGGTAAACTATGCCCTTAGGCAAATAAATTCCAGCAAGAGCTCGAAATGTTCTATATGTGGGATCAACCTTTACCTGAGCAAAGAGATGACGCAATTTTTTTAGCTCTACTATGCCATCAGGTACTTTTTGTATTTGAGAACCCATGAGATCCAGGGTTTGCAAATTGTTAAGTTTTTCAATAGATTTTGGTAATAATTTAACCTTTGTGCCCCTCAGACCTAGGTAATGGAGATTGAACAAATCTCCAATTGCATTTGGTATGGTTTTGATCAGCAGGCCTTCTAAATTCAAAACAGCAAGATATCTTGACTTGTCCAAAATCAAAGATATTAAAAGAGATGAGGGTACAGTAGGATCAAATGACATAAAAGTTCTGAGTTGTGGTAAATGAACATCATGGCTGATCTCGTCCTTTAGTTTGACTATTGAGAGACGACGAACGGAAGTGTTGAAATTTATTGTCTTGCTATTCTTTTGTAGCAATCCGAAGTTTTCTTTCCTACATAAATAGATGGCCAATTCTCTCAATGTGTCATGCATTCGACACCTCTTCACCCTACCTGATGAATTTTTCTCTACCACTTGTAACATGCTGCGGTGTATGAGTTCCTGGAGGTATCCCTCTGCCACCTCTTCTAATGTGCTTCTTCCCTTTTGTTCTATAAAGCCTTCAGCGACCCAAAACCTTATAAGCCTTTTTCTTGCAAGCAGAGAATCTTCTGGAAATAAACCACAATATAAAAAACAATTCTTTAGGTATCTTGGAAGGTAGTGGAAGCTTTGAATTAGAATATTCTTCAATGGACCCAAACTTGGGTTGTTGTCTAGTTCCCAACTAAGTTGATCATATACCCTCTTCCATTCGGATTCTATCTTATCAAACAATGACAATACACCACCTAAGGAGACAAGAGCCAGTGGCAAGCCATCACACTTTGAAACAATCTCTCTTGCCCACTTTTCTAGGGAAGGAGGACATTCATAGTTTTTTTCAAGATGAAAAGCCTTTCTACAAAACAAGTTCCACGATTCCTTTTTTGACAAAGGTTTTAGTTCTAGCCTATTGCTTTCTCGAGCAAGGTTAGCTACCTCAGCCATTCTGCTAGTAATTACAATTCGGCTACCTCGATGGTTATCAATAAGTGTGTCTCTTATATCCAGAAATGCTTTTGGATCCCACATATCATCTAAGACGATCAAATATTTCATTTCTTTCAAGAGATCCATTAAATTTTCTTTCAATCCTCTAAGATCCATGTTAGTTGTGTCTATAGGAATATTATGCTCATGCTTACCCATTTCAGAGATTATATTTCGTAGAATGTTTTCAATGGTATATGATTGAGATATAGAAACCCAAGCATGACAATCAAAGTTTTTTCTTTCCCTCTTGAAAATATTGGTAACCAATGTAGTTTTTCCTACACCACCCATTCCCCAAACTGATATTATAGAGAGTTGTGGCTTCTGACAGATTATCCAGTTTGTTAACACTAGTCTATTTTCTTCGATTCCCACAATATTATCTTCATCAATGAAATGAGCAGAGACTGCTCCAATATGTGAATACTCATTTGAGTAGTACAAGTTCTTGCGAATTTTGGTGTTTTTTGTCACCCATCGCTCTTTTAATTCTGCTAGATGCTTAAGACTTTTCTCTATTTCTGACAGTTCAGAAGCAATTTTTTTTAAAGCAATGAACACTTTTGGCTTTTTTACCATTGTTTTCACATAAAACGATATTCCGTCAAATTTGTTGTTACCAACCAAGTGTACAAATTCAGCCACAATATCTTCAATATGGTTCGCTAACTTTTGTACCTCTTGTATCCAAGCTGCTTGAGATTTACTGTCCTCGTCATCTGTCTTCATCTCATCAAGGTACCCCTTCATCACCGTGAGCTCTCGACTGATGTTATTGATGCTTGATTTGAGGCTTGCAAAAGTGAGACCAATATTGGAAGTCTGTGAGACTACTAGCTCTGCTAATTCGCAATCTAGCACATCTCCAATGACCTTGAGGGCGGCGAGAATAGTGGCCTCAGCCATGGTTCTCAGTTTTTGCTATCTGAACTGGCTTCAACTACTTGTTCATATGTGTTGCAAGATTTTCCGAGCTATTGAATTTAGAAACAGTAATAAGGTCATGCATGTTGTAAAACTTATTTGGACAAAACTCACTTATCAGTTAATTAAGGACATAACTTAACCAAACTCACTTGTGACTAAGTTAGGCATGCAATGTTTTGAATTATACTTGTATGGGTAGAATAACGACTTACATAGAGAAACATATTTGGCGTGGAGGCTTTAACAAAAAAAATTGCTCAATTTATTTTTAAGAAAGAATATCTTTTAATAATCTTGTACATATCATAACATATAAAAATCCATCTCATTATGAGTAAAAAGTTTTTTTTTTTTTGGTTAAATTGTATATTGACACCCTCCTTGACTCTACTGATTAATAACTAATATTCAGATGGCTCTGTGCTAATTCGTTTAGCAACAGAATGATTCCTTTGCTCTGTGTTGATTCTTCTAGAAACTGAGTTATTCCTTTTATCTTTTACAATATCACGCAAGTTATAAACCTTGCACTTAGTTAGATTAGTAATCAAGGTTAGGATTGTTACGAGAGTTGTCTTCTATTAATAGAACATATCCTGTAAGGTTATCTTTCAAGAACATATCCTGTTAAGAGAGTTGTCTTCTATAAATAGAACATATCCCTCAACTAATATCTCAACTCCCTTATCCCTTTTTAATGAACCTGGCCAATCATATATCTCAATCTCCCTTTGGTGACCAAATTGACAAGAAACAATTTCCTCTCATGGCAGTCTCAGATTGCCTCTCTTTTCCATGGTCATGCTTATTCAAATATCATGAATCCTTGCTCGACCTCCTTTTTTAAACTCCACAGATTCAGTCCAAATCAATCCCTCATACTTACCTTGGCATAGGCAGGACAATCCTCGGATGGCTTCGATCCTCATTATTCGAGCCTCTTTTGGCACAAGTAGTCTCATGTGCAACTTCTCGAGACTAGTGGACACATCTTTGTAAGTCGTTCTCAACCACCAACCGTGCTCGCCTTTCTGAAGCCCGCCACAAGCTTCAAAACACTTCAAAAGGTTGAGGTCGCAGAAGGTTAAGCCGAGGTCGCAGAAGGTTGAGTCGTTGATACGAAACTCGATGAGCCAGCTACGTATTTGAGCTGGTCATGTCAGGTGGAGCACGCTCTGGAAGTGAAGGATCTAGAGAGATACTTGACTGAGGAGGAGAGCCGGATTAGGCTACAGGCTGGGGCAGCAGGACTTTTAGAGGTGAAGTCAACACTAGCAGTCTCCAACTCAGGTAACACAAGGTTCAGGGGCGAGTCTCGACAGTGTTACAGCTGCGGTGAGGTAGGTCACTTGAAACAGATGTGTCCTAAGTCACCTAAGGAGCGAGATGCAGGTGAGGGGGGCAGTCTGCAGGCCGTGGTTGTGGCCGGGTGGTAGGAAAAGTGGAAGAGGAGGCTACTGGGGAAATCTGATAATAGTAGAGGGCGAGAGTGAGGAGATACTGAAGAGGAAGCAGAAAACAACAGGTAATGGGAAGAGTGGTAGAGGACGCATCTACCTCATCTTCACTTAGTGGTAACTTTGCTTGTTTTGCTCAATCAGTCACAGGTGCTTGTGATACACGTGCTCTTGTATCTATACCCACCACTAGATCATCAGATTGGATGGTTGACTCTGGTGCATCTCGCCATGTGACTAGTGCTGCTGGGAAATTTTCTTCCTATAGTCACCTAGCAGTCCCAGAAAGCATTCAGATAGCAGATGGTATGGTCCAGCCCGTGGTTGGTAAGGGTACAGTGAATGTACAAACACTTTGACTCTGTCTAATATGTTGCATACTCCTTTTCCAGTAAATCTCTTATCCATAAGTGTCATTATAACACAACTAAAATGTGTAGTTTTGTTTGATATTTCTAAGGTGATCTTCTAAGAGAATGGGATAGGCAAGATACTTGGGATGGGTACATGGCACAACGGCTTGTGGTACATGGATAGGGAGGGTATGGACTCGGCCCATTTATCCATTGTAGAAGGAGCTGAAGGAGTTGGGAGGAGTGTGGAGGACTTGCTGTTGATCTATCATAGGCGCTTGGGTCATCCTTTCTTTCTGATTTTGAGTAGGCTGTATTCGCATCTGTTTGAAAAGGCGAATAGATTAAAGCAGGTGTGTGATGCGTGTGAGTTAGGTAAGCATACCAAGAGCTCTTATACTAGTTTGGGTGGTAGGAGTCCTAGTGGTTTTGATTTGGTTCATGCAGACATAATCTTGTCCTATGACTACTGTGAATGGGTTCATATATTTTGTCTCATTCATCGATTGTTTTTCTCGTGTGACTTCGATTTATCTGATGAAAAACAAGAGTGATGTGCTTGCTTGTTTCAAGGACTTTCACAATGGGGTTCAAACCCAATACGGTGCAGTTGTGAAGGTATTGAGGTCTGACAATAGAACAGAGTACACCAACAGGGTGTTTGGGGAGTACTTGTAATTCAGGGAATACAGCATCAAACCACGTGTCCGTACACACCAGAGCAGAATGGGATAGCAAAACGGAAGAACATGCATCTTCTTGAGGTAACTCGGAGTATAATGATTTCGATGAGGGTCCCAAAGTACTTGTGGGGGCAAGCAGTTCTGACAGCAGCCTATTTGATCAACAGGATGCCATCACGGGTATTGGATTGAAAGTCTCCGTTAGAGGTGCTGAAAGGTAAGAATGGAGATATACTTCCTCTCAAAGAGTTTGGCTGTGTGCGCTTTGTGCAGGACAACAGACCAAATGTGGGAAAACTGGATCCAAGGGCTGTGAATTGTATCTTTGTTGGGTACTCAGCTACTCAAAAGGGGTATGTGTGCTGGAGCTAGGGGTGTTCAAACGGTTCAGTTTAATCAGTTTTGAACCGAACCAAATTAGTTCGGTTTAAACGGTTCAGTTGTTTCGATTTATTGGATCAGTTCGGTTGGCTTTTCAAAACTGAATTATAACTTCGGTTCAGTTTGGTTTGAAAAATTTTAAAATCAAAATAATCGAACCGACCGAACTTTCATATAATATGAATTTGATTCGAACCACCCCGGTTTATTTCTTAATCAATTGCTTTAAATACTTGGTTTATTTCTAAATATCTTAGTTTATTTCTTAATACTACGGTTTATTTCTTAATATACTTCGGTTTATTATAAATCAATTGTTTTAAATAAAAATAATAATATATTTTGGTTTGAACCGAACAAACTAAACAAATTGAAATAAAACTTTGGTTTGGTTGCAATACTAATTCGGTTCGGTTCGATTCTATTTTTAAAACTGAATTATAACTTTGGTTTACCAAGTTCGGAACCGATGAACACCCCTAGCTGGAGCCTTATGGAGATGAGATTGTTTATGAGTATGGATGTTACATTTCGAGAGCTCAAACCATACTACTCCTCAGAGGCGACATCACCCTTTGGAGACTCGCTCGATACAAGAGGTATGACGCGAGAGGGGGAGAGTAGTAGTGATGGTGAGAGGAGGATGATAAGTGTGGGTGATATTTCTTGCCCACTTGAGAATTCGGCTGTAGTTGAGCCGAAAAAGGAGGATTCGACTGTGGTTGAGTCAGAAGTTGAGCCACAAAGGGAGAATTCGAATGTAGTTGAGCCAAAAGTTAAGAGGAATAAGTCCAAAGGTGGTAGAACTCGGGCTCAGGGGGAGTCGAGATGTCATGAGGTATATGTGAGGGAGTTATGCCTATAGTGCCACCTATGTCAAGTCCCTTGGCTCTAACTCTTGAGACACTTACACCATCCACCTCAGACTCAGAATACATAGGTGATATGATTTCTCTCTCTACTTCTCCCACTCCCCTATTGGTAAGAATGACTCCTCGCGAGAATGCGAGCATTCCTCCTGACTGATATGGTTTTCCACATGATATTGCCCAGTTTGTCTCTTACTCACACATATCACCTGTACATGGAGCATTCATTGCATCATTAGACACTATCTCTATCCCTAAGTGTTGGTAGGGTGCTAAGGGAGATCCAAAATGGAAAGTAGCCATGCTAGAAGAGCTCGGGGCCCTCGAAAAGAACAAAACCTTGGAGCTTGTGTCACTACCACCAGGCAAGAAGGCTATTGGATACAAGTGGGTCTTCACAGTGAAGTAGAATCTAGAGGGTCTCGTTGAGCGCTACAAGGCTCGGTTAGTAGCGAAGGGGTACAGATAGACCTATGGCATTGACTATGACGAGATCTTTGCACCCATGGCGAAGATGAGCACAGTGAGGACACTGATTTTCATGGCAGCGAATGGGAGATGGCAGTTACACCAACTCGACGCGAAGAATGCCTTTCGATTTGTTGGAGGAGGTGTACATGGAGGTTCCACCAGGGTTTGGCACTAACCAGACAGTAGGTAAGGTGTGCAGGCTCAAGAAGTCACTTTATGGGTTGAAGCAATCCCCTCGGGCCTGGTTTGATATGTTCAGAAAGGCTATGGTAGGCATGAACTATCAACAGATCAATGCCGACCACATGGTGTTCTTTCGACAACATGGTGGTCACATTACTATGTTGTCTATGTATGTTGATGATATGATAATTACCGGGGATGATGAGAAGGAAAATTGCATAGTTGAAGGCAAAATTGGGGAAGGAATTCGAGGTGAAGGATTTGGGACAACTTAGGTACTTCCTTGTGATTGAGGTGGCTCGTGGAGCAGAGATGATTGTTCTATCTCAAAGGAAGTATGTCCTAGACTTGCTCATAGAGACAGGCATGTTAGGATGCAGGCCTGTAGTTTCTCCAATTGATGTGAATGCCAAGATAAGTGCAGAGGCAGGAGAACAGGTTGATCGTGAGAGGTACTAAAGACTGGTAGGCAGATTAATCTTTTTGAGTCATACTCGTCCCGATATCTCATTTGCAGTTAGCGTGGTGAGCCGCTACATGCATGACCCTAGGAAGGACCATATGGACGCAGTGTATCACATTCTAAGGTACCTGAAGAGTGCACCAGGGAAGGGCTTGATTTTCAGGAAGAATGGGCACATGAACATTAATGGCTATTGTAACTCTGATTGGGCTAGTTGTCTCGATGACAGGAAGTCCACATCTGGCTACTACATGTTTGTATAGGGCAACTTGGTCTCTTGAAAGAGCAAAAAGCAGCCGGTTGTTGCGAGATCGACGGCAAAAGCTGAGTATATGGCCATGATATTGGGAGTTGCTGAGATGTTGTGGCTGAAGAGGTTATTGGAAGAGCTCAAGGTGAATCACATAGTCCAAATGAAGTTGTGATGCGATAGCAAGTCAGTGATCAGCATTGCCTACAATCTTGTGCAGCCATGACCAAGGCGCACCATCATTAGACATGACGTGTCCAAATGTAATTAGTCACGTTTAACTTTTTTTTTTCATAATTTACATTAGTTGAATCAAAATTTATAATTCGATCAAGATCTAACGGTCCTAATTACACGTGATTCATGTGACCATGTGTCATATCAAATTTTCAAAAGATAGTCATGTCACGCCGGCACAAAACACATGAATCACGATGACTAGCACACAAGCTGTGCTGTGCCATGACTGAACCGTACCGAGTGTATCCAGTCAGACTAAAGATAATTTTTTTGTATTGTAAGTCAGTGACAGTTGAATATTCCCGAATTATAACTTTGGTAATAGGACTGCTACTGATTAAGGTTCGGCTCAAACTTGGCTCGCTTTTAAAAGAAAAAACTCGACTCGAGTCGGCTCATATAAACAATTGGCTCGACTCGCGAGTCGACTCATATTTTTACTTATTTGCACTTTCTATTAAGTATTTGTTATGAGCAATTGTTTTGATTTTGAGGGATAAATACCAACTTATTGCTCAATTTTTTTTTATGCAGATAAATTTCAAAATTCAAAGTTCAATTTAATTTCAAATTTTAATTTTTTTTATGCAGATAAATTTCAATTTCAATTTTTTATCAAATTTCAAATTTCAAATTCAATTTTTTTTTCCAAATTTCGAATTATTTTTAAATTTCAAAAAATTTCAAATTTCAATTTTTTTTTTCAAATTTCATAGTTTTTTCAAATTTTAATTTTTTTTTCAAATTTCAATTTTTTTTCAAAATTTCGAATTTCAATTTTTTGTTTTGAAATTTCAAATTCTTTTTAATTTCAAAAAATTATTTTTTTCTAAAGTCGTGTTAGTATTATTTTCATCTTGTAGAAATAACCTACATTATTATAACAGATTAAAGAAGCACTTCACAGTTCAAAAAAATAAATTTACTGGTACATATAACAATAAGTTCAAAAGAGTTCATTTGAAAACATCTGTTACATCAGAAATGCAGAGCAATAGGCTAGCATTAACCCCTGAAAAGTCAAAATAATTGCTCGATTGCTCATAACAAATGATTGCTTAATGGAAAGTGCAAATAAGTAAAAATATGAGCCGGCTCGTGAGCCGAGTCGAATTCGAGATTTTTTTAGTTTTGAGTCCGATTCGTTATGAAATATTGAGCCGCTCAACTCATTAATTCGCTAGCCAGCTCGACTCATTAGCAGCCCTAACCGTATCGATATTCTATTCTAATTAGTGCAAATGAAATAACCAGATATTAAATAAAAACGAAGTGAGAATAATTACCGGATGAATTATGCTTATAGCCCTTCCACACCATCAGCCACCAGATGAACTATATATGTAATTAAGTTGTGCTTTCCTGTTTCTTAATAGTTGGAGACTAGAAGTAGAAGAGCACTAGAGAAACTTGCTAGCTAGAGATATAATATATATATATACACACAAACAAGAGAGCTAGCTTCAACAAAGGATATGCGAGAAATTAGGAAATAAATATGCTGTTATTCCAATAGAATAATAGGAACCTGTTATTATGATTTCAGTCGTTGATCTTTGTTGAGATTTGCGCTTGAAAAATGGTCTTCATCGGGATTTGTGCATGGAAATTTTTGAACGATTGGGATTAGAATAACAGAAATTAAGGACTAGTACTGTCCACCTCAACGAGTAAAGAATGTCAAAATTAGTAAAGAAATTCAAAAGTTAGTAAAGAAATTAAAAAAAAAAAAGAGGAGGGTTCAAATGCCCCAATTTTTTTATGCCTCTATTATATTCTTATTTTTAAAAACTTAAAACTTAAATGTTAAAATAAAACTATTAGATGTGATCTATGTTATTTTTTCTATGTGCTCACAAAAAATTATCACATTTCGATTTTATTTTTATGTGAATCAATAAGTTTAAAAATTAACGTCTATAAATTATCCACATTAGTATACATTTTGTTGGATATAAATTGTTTTCAATTTTGTGGTGTAACAGGCTGAAGATGACTCGATCACAGTCAACACTATAATCTATGTAACAAGCTATATCGTAGCCACCACACGTTTAAAAAGGATTTACTTGAAAATAGGGCTGTGGTGGAAAATTGGGAAATAAATCTGCTGTGATTCCAATGGAATAACAGGGTTCTGTTATTCCGATCCTAATTATTCAATTTTGTTGAAATTTGTGTATGAAAAAAGTTTTTTCATTGAGATATGCACATGGAGAACTTTGAATGGTTGACATTAGAATAATAGGATTCTATTTATTCTATGAGAATCACAGCAGATTTATTTCCGGAAAATTGATGTATGATTCCTTGATCTTTCTCATATCTCAGTTCAAGCTAGAATTAATGTATTAAAGTTTGTTGATTACAGCATTTGTTTTATTCACGAATAAAATTTTTTTTTTGATGTTTTCGCATCAAACAACAATTAATTCGCTTGACCGAATGTTTACCGAATAAATTACGAATAATTCACGATTTTTACGAATTTTACGAATTAATCACATTTTATTTGAAAATATCGTCGTTCTGTACTGATTCTTTATTGTAACTGGCGGCATTTGAAAATAATATTTTGTGGCAGCGGACCCCACAAAAAAGCTGGATGTGAAGCTAATTCACCTCTATTCGCGTAGCAGCAGGGCCCACCACGTGGGTGTAGTATGATTTTTGGAAAAAGTTGACAGAGATGTATGCATAATTGTCTATTAATTATGAAACTTTTAGTCAGCCACGTGGGTATGGTAGGAAGAAATATTAACATTTCGGTCAATGCCCACAGTAATTGTCTATTAATTTGATTTTATTTTCTAATTATTTAAAAAAAAAAAAATCTGTTTCATTAATATAAATTATGAAACTTAAAAATTATTTCGAATTATTTCCGAATTATATTCGAATTATATTCAAATCACGAATTTTTGTCCCTGCTAAATCGAATTCGAATTATTCATTTGTTACTATGTTCACAGGGACACCCAACTTGTCAGGAATTAATCCTAATTTTATTTTATTTTGAGATTTTTATTCTTTAAGTACACACAACAATATATATACTTGATTTAAAATATTTTCTTAAGTAAAGCTTACAGGGCAACTGATAATCAAGCCCCCCAACTTAATTAATACTCATGTTATTATAATAAATAATTATTTTTTTCTCTAAATTTTGAATTCATGATCTTTCATATGAGAGATTATGTATCTTTAAAAATATTCACATTTCTATTTTTATTTATTATATATATGGACGTGCTTGTATGTTAATTACACTGAAATTATACTTTAAATGAAACATTAAAAAAATTCTGGAAGCTTTCAACATTATTGAGAAAATGTTATGATATTATTATCAAAATTCAAAAGGTCTGAACGTATGAATGCAATTCGGTAAAAAGATACGGTCGGGATTTCAAATGGTGGGTTCCATCGTTTGAGTGCCATGTAAATATGTAATTAAATTCATAAGAAAGACGGTAACAATGATGTAGTTAGAATTTGAGTTAAGAGGTGGATAAAATATTAACAGTAAAAAAATTATGGTCACCAATATGTAATTAAATTCTCTGACTTTATGAGCATCACCCCGTTCCGCTTCATGTCCAATCCAACTTTGGTTCACGTTGGCGTTGTTGGTCCTTTTTTATCTTTTTTGTGCATTTGTTTTGTTATTTTATTGTTCTTTTACAAAGCGCTTAGAGCAAAGAGGTAAAGAACAGTTATAATATATACGTAGAGAGAGAGAGAGAGAGAGAGAGAGAGTTGTTAAGTTTAAAATATTTTTTACTAAGCTTCGAAACAAATAATTTGGTTTTTTTATTTTTAAAGTCTAAATAGTCGATTCAAACTGTTAGATATTTAATCAATATTAAAATGTGCTAGGAGAAAAAAAATTATATTTTTTTAAATTTTTTTACTATTTATTAAGATAATTTAAAAATCGTTGTTTTTCAATTTTATTTTACAAAATTATCACTTAAGTAACAACTCAACATATTTGTTGAAATTATTTTTCAAAATTCAAAATAGAATTGTCCAACCCCGAGTTACTCTAGCTTGATCGCTGAGCTATAATATCCATCTTATTAAATACAGGACGATCAGGTAAGCGGATAAACGCTTGACCCTTGTTGTTTTCTCAAACAAAAAAAAAAATGTAAGCAAATAAACGAGTGTCATTCCAACCCTTAGGTCGACAGAAGCAAATCTGTTGCGATCTTACAGGATCGCAGGGTCCTGCGATTTCAATTTCAACCCTTAATTTATTAGATTTTACGAATCTTAAAAAGAGAGAATTTTTGTGCACAAATCTCAAAATATATAAACGGTTGAGATTAGAATTGCAGCAAATTTATTTCCTAGGTCGGCGCCTAAGTTTTCATATTTCTTTTTTTATGCTCAATTATTCTATAATTATTGTGGTGTAACAAGATGGAGACGACTCACAGTCAAGTCAACCCTATAATTTATTGTTGGATAACAAATTAATGAACTAGAGTAAGCAAGCCCTATAAGTTATTGTGATGTAAGAAGCTGGAGAGGACTCCAAATCAACACACAAGTGAGCTGTGGTGTTGAAAAATTGATGCATGTTTTTTCGTTGATGTTTCTCATTTTTGTTCTGTTGAAGCTAGATTAATTCACGGGGTAATTAAAAGTTGTTGATGTTGCCTTCTATTATATGTGCCTTGCCTTAAAATAGATCTTAATTTGCAGTCATGTTTATATTATGCTGGCATCACATACCTGAGATGAGGAATTCGCATCTATATCTCATATCTTGCGTGTTTTTTATATAAAATCTCAACCGTTTAAATATGTTAGGTACGAATCTCAAAACATAAATAATACTGGCCCGATGCGCCATCCCCGAATAGGTACCGTTCACGTCGGTCCACTAAAATCAAGGTTTCAGATTTGAGAATTATAATGTTATGCTGGCGCGCGTGGCATACCTGAGATCGATAACACAAAATTAGTGTTCAAAATTAATTTGTCCAAGTAATTAAAATTCAATTTACATCTAATCAATTAAATTCAAAATTAATAAATAAAAATTATAATCGGATCAATAAAGAAGGAATGACTAAACTTAATTAACTAGCCGAATGCCTATATATTCTAGGGAGAAATTTCATGTAGTCTTCATGAAAACTTCAATATTACGTATTTCTTCTTTAAAAGTTTATAATAATATGTTTTTCTTTTTAAATTGTAAGAACTTACATATTTATCTGTTACAAAAAATCGAATAAATATGTGAATTTTGTAATTTTATTACAAAAGAATAAATATGATATTATAAATTTTTGAGGAAGAAATACTTAATATTGAAGTTTTCAAGGAGATCTAGCGATACATGAAATTCTCGCCTATATTCTAGGATCTGCATCCTCCCAGGTACCTGATTCAATACAATTGAAAAGGACGGCTCAAATTTTATTCATCAGGTTCTTGTTTGGGATAGCTGAGGATGCAGTATTATTTGTGTTTTGAGATTCATACCAAGTTAAAAAGAACAATTTTGTACCATTCGATTCAATTGTACTCAAGTCCGGTAACCTGAGAGGATGTGAATTCCATATTCTATATACGACTCGGCCCTTGAACTGCCTCTGACCATGTTGACTTAGTCTTACCGCTTAGTTGATGTCCAGCCAAACTTCTAGTTAAATGTTAATTCCCGCCTAGTTAGCTCGAGCTAAAGAATAGCTTGCGCTTCAACTCTTCTAATTAGCAAATCCTGATCGATCCTCTATAACAGTAGCCACTAATCTAATTCACTCGGAAAGTCGGAATGCGGTACAGTGTAAGTTTGCTTAAAATTTTATTAGATTCTGGTTTGAGTTTACAGCGAAGCCAATTCTATTTGAGTGCATGGAAGGTGTTCGATGAAATTTCCAAGTGAAATTTTGGTTATTATCCTGAGCTTAAAAGTATAATTCTAATTGGTGCCAGTCTTACCATTTAAAAATGCCACGTGCCGTCTGGTATCAAATCTTAGTGAATCTAACCTTTCTACTTTCTAGAAACTTTGACCTGTGGGGCTTTTGACTGGATTCGAATGACATTGTCTAAATTAATTTGAGATCCCTGAAACCACACAGACAAAACTCTCTAGAGAAAGAGAAGAATAGTGTCCCTGCTAATTGTAAAAACAACCACAAATTTTCTATCCCACTGTCAGACTAGATTGCACCTTGACCTTGAGTAATGCCAATTATGCTAGGCATGTGAAATTGTCTTTTATTTGTTTCTACAAAAACCAGATTGTTGTACAGGCTAACGTTCAGAGGGTTAATACCAGTATGTAGCATTGGAATTCACATTAAGAAATAAAAAATGAGAGTACACATGAACATTTATTTTTTAGCTGGTATTGTTTCTGTTATTGTGAAACAGCAGACGATAATTTATGTAGCAAAACTATCTTTAATACACAAAATTCATCATTTCTATGCAAATGTGCAAATTGTTGTTAGGCTCAGTATCCCAGTTCAAGTAGGTTGGCATCAGAATCTTAAAGTAGCAGTTACGTAAATGACTTGATTGGATACGATATATAATAAATATTATTATTGGTAACTTACCCAACCACATAGTGCCAAATTTTGTTTTTCTAAGTTAATTTTAAATTCTTTTGCTTGTGGTTTCAGTTCAGGTTATGTATTTCGCATCTTTGCATGAGATGACATATTTACACCATTCAATACAAAATATTATTTGTTAGCTTCACCAACTGTAAAGTGCCACACTTTGTTTGAGTAAGCCAATTTTAATTAATCTTTTGCTTTCAATTTCACTTCAGGCTGTTTATTGTCATATTGTATGAAATGATATATCTTAGACCATCCATTATGGATCATTTTTCTGTACAATACTGGTTCATGTTAAATTGAATATTACAGATTACAGAAAGAGGTACCATGTGGAAATAAATATAACTAAGACTGGTTCCTTGGTAGTTTCTTTTGAAGCAGCCATGGCCCAGTTAATTTTGACACAACCCCCATGAATGAGAGAGGCAAACCTCATTAAAACAAGCTAGGTTTCCAAACCAGTGTTCGACCCAACTGCTATGGTAGCCATATGAGGTACTTTAGTATTCTCTGTTTTGATTCTGTTTTTGTTGCTTTTTCTCAGTATCAATTTTAAAATATCTTAGAATAAGTAGCTAAAATATTCTGGAAACTTCCACGAGAAGAGTTTTATATTTAATTTCGACCATCAATCCATAGTGACTTTGAGGGTTTTGCATGTATGTTCTTACAACTTTGTGTTGTGTTTTTTTGGATTCAATTTTCATATTTTGGATGTTTCAAAGCTCATAGCAACTGATTTCCTTCCAGCAGTGTAAGAGTTCTCATCTTGCAACTTTTCTCTTGGTATTACCAAATATTGTGATAAAAATTAAGAGAATGAATATTTTCAAGACATTAAACTGAATTATTACCATAAGTTGTTTTCATACAGACTTCCATTAGGCACTACAATAACATGCCTGCATAGTATTTGTACATATTGTGCAGCTAAACTTACAAACACAAAAAGTGAAAAGTATACACAAGGTAAGTGTACACCAGATTTGTTGAATCCAAGTTCCTGAATAGTGCTTTCAGAATGGAAGCATATATTTCAGAATCCAGGTTCCTTAAAGAGGCACAATAGTAAATCATCAGATATTATGCCCTAAGAAAAAAGCACTAATAGGAACTGAGACTCAACTTTATTTGGTTTAAACTGAAAAAGTTTAGCCACAAAAGACCCACAAAAAAAAGGAATATCTATTACATAAGAACAACATTCCAACTGTGCTTGGGGTTGATAGATGCTGCTTGTATGTCTGAAGAGCCTGCAATATGAAATGGACTTCATATTTTGTCAATCAAAGAGTTTTATGGGAACTTAAACGATGAAAAGAAAAGGCTACTTTACAACCAGGTTTTATAAAATTAAGATGAAAAAGGTTTAATATACATTCCTGCCCATTCTGAAAGTTGAAATAATTCAGTATAAAAAACAATTTTCTATGGGAACCTCTTGCATGAAGAATAATTAATGGATGAAAAGATATAAAGTTAAGTTCAGAATAAGTATGAAGGGATTTCATTTGGTCTACTGATCAGTTTCAGAGTATTCACAAGATGTAAGATTTTAAAATTAGAAACATTATGCTAATTCCAGGCCATCTCTAGGTAAATTGGAACATAGTTCATAGATCTATCAAAAGGGCGTTACCAAAATAAGTCTTATGCTGTTTCATTAATTCTTATAATCTCATTAAAATCAATTTGTTATGGAAAATTGAATGGCAATGGAGTACATCTTGCAGAAGAAAAGGCTGAAATATGCATAGATAGGTTGCAAGCATAAAGGATCAGCTCTCATTCCATCAATAAGTAAGCTAATTTGAGAATTTTATGTTGCAAGCATAAATGAGGAACATAAAATCCTTATTATTCATTTTAGCACTTTGGTAGTTGGTTCTAATTCTAATTTTTCTTCTAAGTGCTGGACTCAGATATTTAAAGTACAGTTTCAGAATGCAATAAATAAAGAATGATAGTACATGTAGGCAAACCTTATTTATGTGGTGTCGGCTGCTAGCTAACTTGACATCTGAAATGAAATAGCTGGTGGATTCCACTAGCCAATTCTCCAAAACCAGCAGGCATGTATTTGCAGACCATCCACTTGAGGTTTATGAGGTGCTCGATGCCCTTCGGGATCTCCACTACTTGTTCCAGTTCCCATAGCTGAATCGTTTCAAGGATCACCATGGTGTCCTGCTCCATCTCCACTTGAACCAGATTTGGCATTTGCCTCAATGACAGATGCTTCAGTTTCGGGAACCACTCGGCTTTAAAATTTAGTTTTCGGCCTTCATATGCTTTTTGGAGGGTCAACCACGTTAGGTTTTTCAAATGCGAAAGAGATGGCAGGGGATTTTTTTGTAGTTGAGACCATCCGAGCCGTAGCGTCTGAATAGATTTGCCAGAATTTTGGAACAAAGGTGATTTAAGCATCTGTTCTTTCAGTCGCCCAAAGAGACATAATTTCTGCAGTTGGGGCGGGAATTTCAGACCTTCTAATTGAAGAAGATAATTTTCATTGCTTGCAAAGATAGATAAGTAGGAAAGAGAGCTCATCTTTGATAATGATCTGCATAACTCTGCTGAGTGGTTTTCTTTAACATTCAATATTCGGAAGCTTCTCAATTGAGTTAAATTTCCCAATTCTCGCACAATAATAGCATTTGATTCCAAGGCCTGAAGAGTTTGCAACTCTTTCAGGTAAACTATGCCCTTAGGCAAAGAGATTCCAGCAAGAGCTCGAAATGTTCTATATGTGGGATCAACCCGTACCTGAGCAAAGAGATGACGCAATTTTTTTAGCTCTGCTATGCCATCAGGTAGTTTTTGTATTTGAGAATTCATGAGATCCAAGGTTTGCAAATTGCTAAGCTTTTCAATAGATTTTGGTAATAATTTAACCTTTGTGCCCCTCAGACCTAGGTAACGGAGATTAAACAAATCACCAATTGCATCTGGTACGGTTTTGATCAGCAGGCCTTCTAAATTCAAAACAGCAAGATATCTTGACTTGTCCAAAATCAAAGATATCAAAAGAGGTGAGGGTACAGTAGGATCAAATGACATAAAAGTTCTGAGTTGTGGTAAATAAACATCATGGCCGATCTCCTCTCTTAGTTTTACTATTGAGAGCCGACGAATAGAAGTGTTGAAATTTACTGTCTTGCTATTCTTTTGTAGCAATCCGAAGTTTTCTTTGCCACATAAACAGATGGCCAATTCTCTCAATGTATCATGCATTCGACACCTCTTCACCCTACCTGATGAATTTTTTTTTACCACTTGTAACATACTGCGATGTATGAGCTCCTGGAGGTATCCCTCTGCCACCTCTTCTAATGTGCTTCTTCCCTTTTGTTCTATAAAGCCTTCAGCAACCCAAAACCTTATAAGCCTTTTTCTTGCAAGCAGAGAATCTTCTGGAAATAAACCACAATATAAAAAGCAATTCTTTAGGTACCTTGGAAGGTAGTGGAAGCTTAGAATTAGAATATTCTTCAATGGACCCAAGCTCGGGTTGTTGTCTAGCTCCCAACTAAGTTGATCATATACCCTCTTCCATTCAGATTCTGTCTTATCAAACAATGACACTACGCCACCTAAGGAGACAAGAGCGAGTGGCAAGCCATCACACTTTGAAACAATCTCTCTTGCCCACTTTTCTAGGGGAAGAGGACATTCATGGTTTTTTTCAAGATGAAAAGCTTTTCTACAAAACAAGTCCCATGATTCCTTTTTTAACAAAGGTTTTAGTTCTAGCCTATTGCTTTCTGGAGCTAGGTTAGCTACCTCAGCCATTCTACTGGTTATTACAATTCGGCTACCTCGATGGTTATCAATAAGTGTGTCACTTATATCCAGGAATGCTTTTGGATCCCACATATCATCTAAAACAATCAAATATTTCATTTCTTTCAAGAGATCCGTCAAATTTTCTTTCAATCCTCTAAGATCCATGTTAGTTGTGTCTATAGGAATATTATGCTCATGCTTACCCATTTCAGAGATTATATTTCGTAGAATATTTTCAATGGTATATGATTGAGATATAGAAACCCAAGCATGACAATCGAAGTTTTTTCTTTCTCTCTTGAAAACATTGGTAACCAATGTAGTTTTTCCTACACCACCCATTCCCCAAACTGATATTATAGAGAGTTGTGGCTTCTTACCGATTATCCAATTGGTTAACACTATTCTATTTTCTTCGATTCCCACAATATTATCTTCATCAATGAAATGAGCAGAGACAGCTGCATTATGTGAATACTCATTTGAGTAGTCTAAGTTCTTGCGAACTTTGGTGTTTTTGGTCACCCATCGCTCTTTTAGTTTTGCTAGATGCTTTAGACTTTTCTCTATTTCTGACATTTCACAAGCAATCTGTTTCAAAGCAATGAACACCTTTGGCTTTTTTACCATTGTTCTCACATAAAACGATATTCCGTCAAATTTGTTGTTACCAACCAAGTGTGCAAATTCAGCCACAATATCTTCAATTTGGTTTGCTAACTTTTGTACCTCTTGTATCCAGGCTGCTTGAGATTTACTGTCCTCATCATCCATCTTCATTTCATCAAGGTACCCTTTCATCACCCTGAGTTCTCGACAGATGTTGTTGATGCTTGCTTTCAGGTTTGCGAAAGTGAGGCCAAGATGGGAAGTCTGCGAGACTGCTACCTGCACTAATTCTCTAGCCAGCACATCTCCAGTGACCTTCAGGGCGGCGAGAATAGCGGCCTCAGCCATGGTTCTCAGTCTTTGCTATCTTAACTGGCTTCAACTACTTGTTCTTACATGTTGTGTGAATTTATTTAGCTGTTGAAAGTAGAAACAATGATAAGGACATGCAGTAAAACTTATTTTGACAAAACTCACTTGTGAGAAAAGGACATATTTTGACCAAACTCACTTGTTACCATAGTAACAAGATCTGCGAATAATTTGCGAATTATTCGGATTTGAGTTGTTGGCAAATCAATCTACGTATTATTCGGTTTCCTGAATATTTTCCAATTAATCACGAAATTTTCATGAATTTTCTGAATTTTTTCCGACTTTTTCATTATTTTTTTGCTCTCTTGTGGGAATTTTGTTTTGCTATCAATGTTAATTTTGAATTTTTTTTCCGAATAACTAACATTTGACTCCACGAAACCTTTTCTAAATTATTAAGATGTTACTATACTTGTTACTGAGTCAAGCATACAAGGTTTTATTAGGTTAAATTATACTTCTATGAATTGAATTACGACGTAGACATAAACACTAGTTGCCGTGGAGGCTTTAACAAAAATTCTGTTCGATTATTTTGAAAGATTTATTTAACAACTTTTTACATATCATTCTCCTGATCATTATGATTTTTCACATGACACTGTCCAGTTTGTCTCATACTTAACATATCATATGTACTTGGAGCATTCATTCCATTTTTGGGCACTATCTCTGTACCCAAGTGTTGACAGGTAGCTAAGGAGGATCCAAAGTGGAAAGCAGCCATACAGAAAGAACTTTGGGCTTTCGATAAAAACAGAACAGGGGAGATATTGTCACTACCAGCAAGAAAAAGGGCAGTTGGGTGCGCGTGCGTCTTCATAGTGAAGCAAAGCCCAGAATGGGGCATTGAGTGCTACAAGGCACAGTTGGTGGCGAAATGATACAGTCAGATGTATGGCATTGACTATGATGAGACCTTTGCACCAATGGCGAAGATGAGCACAGCAAAGATGTTGGTTTCATTGACAGTGAATGGTGGGTGGAATCTATACCAACTCGACGTGAATAATGCATTTCTTCATGATGATTTGCTGGAGGATGTGTATATGGAGATACCACCAGGTTTCGACACAAATCAGACAATTGGCAAGATGTGCAGACTGAGAAAGTTGCTTTATGAGTTGAAACAGTCTCCTTGAGCCTGGTTTGACAGGTTTAAGAGGGCTATGATAGGCATAGGATATCAGCAGATCAATGTTGACCATACAGTGTTCTTTCAACAACAAGGAAGTCATACAACAATGCTTGCTGTGTATGTCAACGATATTATTATCATATGTGACGATGAAAGGGAGATTGCTCAACTAAAGAAGAGACTAGGCAAAGAATTTGAGGTAAGAGATATAGGCTTGCTTCGATACTTTCTTGGAATTGAGGTAGCTCGTGGAGCAGAGGGGATGATCCTGTCTCAGACGAAGTATGTACTAGATCTCCTCACAGAAACATGCATGTTGAGATGCAAGCCTGCAGTTTCTCCAATTGATCAAAAGTTTAAGATAAGTGCAGAGGCGGGAGAGCCAGTTAATCGTGATAGGTACCAGAGATTGGTACGTCGACTAATCTATCTGAGTCACACTCGTCCCGAGATCTCATTTGTAGTTAGTGTAGTGAGCCACTATATGCATGACCCAAGGAATGGCCATATGGACGCAGTGTATCAAATTCTGAGGTACTTGAAGAGTGCACTAGGAAAGGGGCTGATCTTCAGAAAGAATGACCATTTAAACATTGGGGCTATTGTGATTCTGACTAGGCTAGTTGTGTCGGTGATAAAAGGTCCATATCACGATATTGCATGTTCGTAGGGGGCAAGTTAGTCTCTTAGAAGAGTAAGAAGCAGTCGGTAGTAGTGAGGTCGGCAGCAGAGGCAGAGTATAGAGCCATGGCTTTAGGAGTTGCCGAGATGTTATGGCTAAGAGCTCTATTGGTAGAGCTAAAGATGGACCAAGGGACTCAAATGAAGCTATAGTGTGATAACAAGTCGGCAATCAGCATTACCAATAACCCGGTGCAACATGATAGAACCAAAACATATTGAGATTGATAGGTTCTTCATTAAGGAGAAACTAAATAGTGGACTACTGGAGCTAAATCATGTTTCAACCGAAGAGTAAGTGGTTGACTGCCTCACCAAGGGACTTAGTTCATTAGATCTATCTAGACTGTGTAACAAGATGGACTTAGTGAATATCTTTCGTCCATCTTAAGGGAGAGTGTTAAAATTTGTATTAATTGTAGGGACCTATTAGTAAATAGGTATTAGGGAAAAGTCTAGAAACTTATTAGCAAAATTGTAAGGCTATATAAACTCAAGAGGTTATTCAATAAAGTTAGGTTTTGAGAGCAATCAATTCTTTTATAACCAGTGTTTTGTAAAAAAAATTTTGTTTAGATTGATTAATCAGCTGATTAGTCATTGCCCGTACCTAAATCATTACGGATTTTTTTGACTAATCAGTCAATTATTATTGATTAATTACTTGACAGTACTATGTTCATCCGAAGAATACATCTTGTTATTTACAACACTAATCATAACACACAAAGGGCATTACATTATGAGAAAATAAGTAATTGAATAGAATCATTTGAATTGAAAGTTATTATTCGCATAGTTGTTGAATAAAATAAAATAAATATGGGCTAACGTATCGACATAATTATTTTCTTGTGTTAAATTGTATATTGACACCTCCATGAGTCTACTGATTATTAACTATATTCAAATGACAGCTTTTTCTTTTTTTAATCGTTAATTTCTATAATTATATTATTCTCATAACAAGTTTTGTCAAAAGTTGCACTTACAATAATATGTGATCAACATTGGTTTAGGGCATGTTTGGTAGCATGGAAATTTTGTAGGAATGTAAAAAATTTAATATGAGAATGAAAATTTTCAAAACTAAAATTATTTAATTCATAGAAAATTTGTAAACGTAGGTGTTCGGCAAATGCATGAGAAATTTGTTATGATGTTTGTTTGTTTTTCTTTTTATAGAAGATGTAATAATAATATTAAACTATATTAAGTGTATTAATACTAATTACTGATTATGATTAATATAATTGTATGTATCAGATTCTAAAAAAAGTTTAAATTAAGTGTTGCTAATTTAATTATGCTTGTTTATTTTTTTTTTACTTTTAAATTCTGTTTTGTTTAATTATTTTTAGTTTCGTAATTGTCTAATTATTATTGTACTATTGAAATGCATATAATTTTAATTTTTTTGCTTGATTGTTAATTTTAAAAGAGTTCAAATTAGTCTTAAATTTTAGTCTTTATTTAAGTATGCTGAGCGGCTCAAGTATTTTAGTTGCTCAATTTTTTTTATGTTAATACAAAATTTTGAGAGTTGAGATAGTGGCTCCAGTTTTTGAGAAAAAAAACCAGAGCTTTGAGTCAATTTTTTTTTTCCACGAGTGAGAAGACAAAAGTTAAAAAAAATTCTTACAGGAATTGCAAAAGAGAATTAATACAACATCATCGAACAGGTTACTTAAAAAAAAAATTATTACCTTACTTTTTCCCAAAAATCTCACGGGAACAAGTGCTTCCGAACAGAAATGAAATCTGCTGTAATTCTCGGGGAATTTCAAGACCATGTAATTCCAATCTCAACTATTGATTTTTCTCGAGATGTGTACATAAAAGCTTAGTTTTTTATAATATTTTTGAGATAAAATTGATGGTTGATATTGAAATTTCAGGCTCTGTAATTCTTTTCGGAATTACAGCAGATCGGACTCTTCCGAACAGGCCCTTGACTTCCGACTCGATATGTAAAAGTTAAGAGTGTATCCGTACATCAGCACTTACAGATATTTTGTGTGTACAGTTGAGTACTCCACTCTCTAGAGTGGAAAAAATGGCACGCTGGAGCCGGTTCCGTCACGAAACGGTACGGTTCCGATACGGCACGGTTCCGATACGGCACGGCATGGATGTCAGATACGTGTCATGTCTCGCGTGTCCTGTGCCGTGATTATTTGCGTGTCGTAACCAATTGTTAGCAAAGAAGACACGGCATGGCACGGCACGGTACGGCACGGCACGGCACGGTATGGCACGGCACGGCACGGAAATTACCTTCGTCACGGCACGGCACGGAACACGGCACGGCAATGAATGAGAGAAGGTAGGAGACTAGGAGCACCGACTTGGTCACGGCACGACTTGGTCACGGCACGACTTGGTCACAGCACGACTTGGACACGGCACACGAGTCACGACGTGACTCACGTGCCGTGACCACCCCTCATAATTTTGGTCACGGCACGTAATCAAATTCACCGGTGTGTTAATCACGACACGGCACGACACGTTTTTTCAACACTACCACTCCCCAATTAAATTTTGGTAAAAAGTGGAACCCACCTCCGGGAAAGATGGTCCATGTCTCCAGGAAGTATCTGACTCAACAAAGAATCTTTATTTTCTTTTTTGGATAGGTATCAATCAAAGAGTCAAAACTAAGATGCAAACGAATCAGATATTATCCGTATGATCCGAATTCGAAAATTAAATGCGGCTATTCAATATTTATATATCCGTATAAATATGACTTTAAATTTTTAATTATTTATATTTAATAATAAATATTTATTATATTATTAAATATATATTATAAAAAAAATTATGTTATTCACCGTTAAAATTAATAAATATTCAATTCATATCTATTTAATATTCGTATCTCATGTAATATCAAATTCATATCCGAATCGGAAAAGTTGCCGATATAATTATGATTTTAGCACTGTCCGATCCGTTTGCATCCGTAAACGGGACTAGAGAAAATGAATGGTTTTCATAGTGGGTCCTACTTGACAGAGGTAATATGAAAACTTTTGGTCCACCCCCCAGTACTAGTCTTCTCCTCTGTTCCTTCGACATGATCCTATATATCTAATCCTATGGCGTCTGCGTCAAAACATAAAAAACGAAACCTAATATTTCTCTAAAATTCCAAGGAAATCGGATGAAGTTGTAATATATTGGTCGAAATTCACTTGTTTCAGAAGTAATAAAGCCATACTTAAAATCTACCTTTGCCCCTATTTCTCAAGGTACGTAGCAGATTCTAATAGACATTAATTAAAAGTATCTAACATATATATATAACTAGATATGAAAATAAATTGCTTCATTAACTCAATAAATAAAACTGAAGGGAGAATAATTACCGACCTATAGCTAGCTACATCTTAGTTAGAAGAAAATTATATAGAGTTGCATCCCTTCCACCGCAGCAGCCACCTGATGAATTATGTAAGTTGTACGTACCTTGCTGTTTCTTTAATTAGTTGGAGAGTACGTAGAAGAGTACGCGAGAGAAAATAGCTAGAGCCTAGCTAGAGGTATAATATATATACAAAATATATAGCTAGAGTAGGAGGTTGGCTACTATGCTTATATAAGCATATCCCCACATATGCTTATAACTCATTTTTGTGCTTCCAATGTCCAAATGGTCGATCTGAACCGTTCATCTTGTTCTCCATATTAATATGTGCTTGGAAACTAAATTTTACATTTTTATGAATTTTTTTACTATTTATTAAGCCACTTTGAAAATCGCTGATCCAACGGTGGCTGCACAAAACAGTAAAATCAGCAGCCACCGTTGGATTAATAATTTTCAAAGTGGCTTAATAAATAGTAAAAAAATTCAGAAAAATGTAAAATTTAGTCTCCAAGCACATATTAATATGGAGAACAAGGTGAACGGTTCAGATCGACCATTTGAACATTGAAAGCATAAAAATGAGTTATAAGCATATGTGGGGATATGCTTATATAAGCATAGTAGCCAACCTCGCTAGAGTAGTACTGGCTTCAACAAATTAATTAGGAGATCGATCGTTGTGGGAAATTAATTTGGTACGTACGTGTCCCTCTCAATATCTCTATTTTTGGTCAGTATACTTACTACTAATTAAGTTACATTTTACGTAAAATAAGAGGTAATTAAAATGGCTCATTGTTTTTCTATTCTAACCATACCTCATATCCTTATTTTTGTTTTTAAGGTCCAAAGAAACTGATGTAAACCGCTCAACATGATCTCTATGTTAAAATGACTCACATCCATATTTTTGTTTTTAAAGTTCAAATAACTGATCTGATTTACTTAACATAATCTTCATATTAAAATGTGTTTGAAGATCAAATTTTATATTTTTTTAGAATTGTGTACTATTTTTTTTAAAGTGGTACAAAATCATTGTATTTGGATGGTCCAGAATCACATTTTAATTAATATGAAGTTTATGTTGAGCGGTCCAGATCAAGTGTATGGACTTTGAAAACGAAGATAAAGAAGACACGAAAACAATGGAGCATTAACCTTTATCTAAATATCTAACTAAATATTAAAGATCAATAATATCTAACTAAATTTTAAGAGTGTGTAGATAATTGTTTATTTGTCGAATATATTTATCAATTATACACAATGTTCAAAATTTATTACAAAATTGCAATTATAAAAGTAGCTGTTATGTTGTACGAATCTTTCGTGTTTGATTGATTATCATTATTTCCAGGATATCGTTGTAAAATGACAATTCAAGTCTGCTACTTATGAAATTTATCAAAAATATTTTTTTAAATAAATTAACAACATAAGACTATATTTAATTAACAGATATATATATCCCATAAACATATAATTATTTGCTGTTATTTCTTATTATTTTGTTATATTGTGTAATTGTAAAGTTATAAATTATAAGTTGCTATCTTATTAACGAGTCGGTAAATCTATTCAACAATTAACTAGTCTAACTTGTGTTAATGATTGAAAAGTAGGTGAACATGGATCCGAATCTGCTGCAATCACCTATAAACAGTATTTTAAAATCTCAGGTTTTTTCAAATTATACTTTTAAATCAAATTATGCTTTTAAATTATTTTGAAATACGTGTATAGAAAAACCAATTATTTCGAGATGCGTGCACAAAAGAAATTGAATAGCTAAATTTAGAAAAACAAGAATTGCAAAATAACTGTTCCCAAGTTTGAATCGCACCAGATTTATTTTCGGTGGACATATACTCACATTTTTTTTTAAATAGAACTAGTTTTAAATATTTTAATAGAATAAACATCATTAATTTAGTTTTTATAAAAAATAACTCAACCAATCTATAGAATCGGTGTGACTATTTACTATTGATTTTTACAGTTAGATTTTATTGATGAGTCATAAAATAACTCTGCCTATCCAGCGAATCGGTGAAGCTGTTTTTGTAAAATTTCAGTTAATAGTACATATTTTGTTAAAAATATTAAATTCAAATTCTATTAAAAAAAAAAATCCTCACATAGTTGACGCCTAAGTTTCGATATTTGTTTGTCGTGCTTACTGTGATAATTTATTGAGTTGTAAAGCTGAACACGACTGACAGTCAACCCTATAATTTATTCTATAAGGTGGTGGAACTAGCTAGAGACAACTGGCACTCAACACACGTGGACTGGTGGAAAATTTGGTGTACGCTTCCTTGCTCCTTCATCTTTCTCATATCTATATATATTCAAGCTACATTAATTAACTTATTAATTAAAGTTTGTTGGTGTTCGCATCCTCTTAGGTGCACCTAACCTAACCTCCCAGGAATCCAATTTTTCTTTTTCTTTTTCTTTTTTATAATAATTGGATTTATAGGATAACGGACTAAAAGAGTTTTGGATTTAGGTAATCACTGAATCTTTATTTTTTTTGAATTCCTGGAGGATAGTGCACCTAAGAATAAAAATTTGGATTTTAAAACAAAGTTTGTTGATGTTAATACCACTCTTCATATGCATTTATGTCAAACTTTTTAAATAGGAAAAAAATGGTTCTTTAAAGATTTAAAAAGCGGGACAGACTTTAAAAAAAGTTTAATGACTCAAATTGGAATCTGAGGTGAAAACAGATCGGATACGGAGCTGACAGTGGTAAAACCATATTGATATCCGTTCCTTTTTTTAGATACGAATACAGATCAAATATTAGACGTATACGTATGATCTGTATCCGTATCGAATATTTATTAAAAAATATATAAATTTTATTTGAAAAATACTAAAATTCATAATATTTATTTAATTATAATGATGGATAATACTTTTTTTCCACAGTATATATTAAACTAAAGGGGGGGTCCACTTACAACATCTTACTACAACTTAGTTTTGTAATTTTTAAAGTCCAAACAGTCGATCCTAACCGTCAACATATAATCTGTACTAACATGTGTTTGAATATCAAATTTTATATTTTTTTAATTTTTTTACTATTAATTGAGTATTTTATAAAACTGCTACTTTTAGATAATTCTGGACCACTGAAAAACAACAGTTTTATAAAATACTCAATTAATAGTAAAAAAATTTCAAAAAAAATGTAAAATTTGATATTCAAACACATGTTAGTACAGATTACATGTTGAGCGGTTTGGATCAGGATTTTAAAAATCGCAAAACTAAGTTGTAGTAAGATGTTGTAACTTTCAAATGTTGTAACTTTCAAACGTTGTAAGTGGATCCCTCCTCATTAAACTATATATATATAGAGATGTTGGCTACTCTACTTACATAAGCATATAAGGGTATATGCTTATAAGTCATTTTTTCGTTTTCAAAATTCAAAAAGTCGATCTGAACCGTTAGATGTGATCTCTATATTGAAATGTGCTTGGAGACCAAATTTTATATTTTTCTGAATTTTTTTAGTATTTATGAAGCCACTTTGAAAATCGCTGATCCAAGGATGACTTAACAAAACAGTAAAATCAGAAGTCACTATAAAACTATATATACACTATTTAAATATAAATAATTGAAACGTAAAACTATATATATCAGTAGCCATATTCACACGGATATCTGACTTGTTCAATGTACACGTCCAAACCATGTCAGCATATGACATGACGTTGATGACAGGCAAGAACATGTTTTTTTAAACATCTTATTTTTTTAGACAGTTTAAATATCTTATATAGCCAGACTAACTTGGAACTAATTTCTTCTTTCTTATTTTTTAGTGTTGGACGTATTTCTTTAGTTGTATTGATTGGGAAAGGCTGTTCTCAGAGTGTAATAAAAAAATATTTAAGGTACAATATATATGATCATAATTCTTGGTTTTGTACACTGAGACTTCTCAAAATAATAAAATAGTTTTTCAAATGTTGGTTGGCGAAACATCAACCAATAATTGTATTAAAATAGAAATGTCTCGGTTTCTATCTCTACTTTAATTATAATAAGCCTCAATCGAAATTCCTAGCAATCAGAATACCGACTTAATTTTTCGCTATGAAAAATATTAAGTTTGAAAAAATTAAGTCGCTAAAAGGGTTTTGATGGTTTTATGGCAAAATAAAATGGTGGAGAATTTTTTTTTAGCAGGGAACTTAGATAAAAATCAGAAACTAATAATGCAACATAAGAAAGAAGGTTAAACGAGTAGCATATTAATTTGAGACGGGACATCTAAGAAACATATTTGATTCTTTGCTTAAAAAACAGTTTGATCTTCTCTTACTAAGAATTAATTGCAATAACAAATTTTTTGAGGGGCTGGAGACAAAAAGGTTGGATTTTTTTGTGTGTAGATTATTTCCTCCAATTTAACGTACAAACCAAAGCACAAGATCACCTTTCGATTAATATCTAACGATAACTTGGAAACAATCCATTACGTATATCCTTCCCCAATTGGAGACGACCCAAGTAGAGTACGAGATAGTGGTGGGACCAACCTGTTGTGCTTGCCCAAGAATCTGAAGCTTTTCTGCGTCTCTCTATGAAATGATAGTCAAGTGAATGACTCAACCCATTCTGTCTTTGATTACGAGCGAATTACACTTTTGGCTTCACAGATGACGACATTGAAATTCTCCAGCCTAACCGGATCAACGCCCCCAGATGTTCTCCGCTTCCCCAGTATCGTCCAACAGCATGTAATGAACTCTGCTCTTTTTCCTGAGAAAAAGAGGACTCTCCTATTCTTCAATTCGAACCGTTCAAAATTAATCAAATGACTTCAATTACATCTGATTTGTTTTAATAGATTATATTCATATAAAAGAAAAACATAATTAAAACCGTTTGATCGATTTTAAACAGTTCGGATTAGAAAATAGGAGGATCCTCCTCTTCTCAAGAAAAGGAGCAGATTTGCTTCTCATCCAACATTACTTGATCCTTTAGAGATTCCAATCTGCTCCTTTTCTCAAGAAAAGGAGCACCCTCCTATTCTTCAATCTGAACCGTTAAAAGTCAATCAAACGGCTTCAATTATTTTTTTCATTTATATCAATATAATATATTAAAATGAATTAGATGTAATTAGAGTCATTTAATCGATTTTAAACGGTTCAAATTAAAGAATAGGAGGGTGCTCTTTTTCTTGAGAAAAGAAGCAGATTTGAATCCGATCCTTTAGCTACATGGTGGATTCAATTGAGGTTCCTAAAACAAATTGCATTTTTTTTTTCTCGTTTCTCATATTAATCGAAAGGTATTTGTACGACAAATATGATGCTAAAAGTTTTCATCGTCGTAGTTGTCAAGCAATATTACTAATTCTATGTTTTATTTTCCAATTAGCACTGTTGTAATAAATAACTAGCTAGCTAGCTGGGTAATTAGCTAACTAATCATTTTCTAATATAATCCTTTGTGGGCATCTTGCCCGTTAACCTTCAAAAAAATATTACTAATTCTAATGGTTCAGTTTAATGGTGAAACAGTCAAATCAATTCATGACAAATAATTCAAAATCAACTGCTGAACTTACAAAATAACAATACTATAACATATGTTGTTTAGATAAGTCTCGATTATTCATCAATTTAAGATGTCAACTGCTTTTATTGGTTTATATACTGTACATGGATGCGAGCTGACTAATTTATTGCAGTTCAAATTAGGTGCACTACCATAGATCGCTCATGGTTTAGCTTCTAGTAGAATAGATGAATAAGGGGCTATGTTGTACCGGGAGCCACTGAACAAAATGCCATCTGGAACAATATCTTTTGGCGTTTCAAGATTTGTATCAACCTGAAAACAAATATACCAGTAAATAAATAATAACCACAAAGACAACACCGTATAATAGTTTCATAGTTTGTTTTGAATTTATAAGGAGTAATGACTGAGTATTGATTTATGCCAGGCATTGGTAAAAGTTGTTCTGCTTCTAAAAGACACAGCAAAGAGATTTTCAGGAAAAAGAATCATACCACTCTGTACCAATTTTTCATAGGAGGCGGCGGGGGAATAACAACCTTTACAAAATAATCATGTGCATTGAAAGCTACATAGATGTCAGAACCATGCTTTTCGTCATGTAGACTGTAACAAATGGGCCTTTAACTTGTTAGTATAATGAAATGGAAAGAAGAGGTATAATATGGGTATGGATTTATGTGATCCACTGTAACCAAAATAAGTTTCAGAAAATCACATAAAGTGAATATTTATATTAAGACTTACGTGAAGGCTAAAAATTTGCTCTCTAAATTTTCCCAGTTATTTTCATGCCAGGTGACATCATTCTGCATATAAACAATAACCAAAAGCACGTATTAAGGGATATGAATATATTATGTGTACCATAGCTACAAGACCTGAGTTGACCCCTATCTTGCTCAGTCCAAGAGAATATATACCAAACCAGGGGTAATTTGGGCATATTTTTAAAATAGAATGTTAGTAATAGGTGAAATGAGGGTCACTGATATATTGGAAATCTGCAAGACAAGAATAATTGAACAAAAAACAATTAACTATATAAGAAGATAAACAAAGTCATACTTTGGTTAAAAATCTGGTGCGCCTCAGTATATGATGGTTGTGACGGTATTTTATCATCTCAGAGAAGAACCTGAAGTGACCATCTCTTTTTGATTCTAACTGTTTAAATGCAAGAAACGAAAAGAAACAAGAATGGTGAGAAAAATAAAAGAAGAAAATTACAGAGTTCATTTAACTTTGCTCTCATTGAAAATAAGTAAATAAAAATGAGACTTTACCTGTCCCCATTGAAAGTGATTTATGGCAGTGTCATGGCCATAGCTATTATTATTTCCATAGCGTGTATGGGCATACTCATCTCCCATTAACATCATTGGTACTCCCTGATTATATTTGACATGGTATTTTCATTAAAACAATAAAAAAAAAAAACAATAATAAAATAATAGTTTTGAGATAACAGTACCTGAGAGATCATCAGAGCCATGTGAAAGTTCTTCATTTGCCTTGATCTAAGACTATTAATGTTATCATCATCAACCTCTCCTAACCAAAATAAGAAGGAAAAAGTGCTTACAATATTATCTGAACATCACTATATGAAAGATAATCACGCAAAAAATTATTAAACATGACTCCAGATAATTCCACATATACCCCTCCTAAAACTATGGAGAGGATGGTGGTGATTGTAACATCTATTAACAAACATTCTCCTCTCATCATTATACAACTGAGGAAGAGGAGGGTGTGATTGTGACATCTCTTTTAATTGAAAGAGGTATATGCTTAATTTAACATTTGAAAGTACATATGAGATGTTTGTCAATTTTCAGGGGAGAACAGTGGTACATTATATGTTGAACTTTCAGTTTTTTTATAGTCATACACAAACAATCATTCCATGTTTATGAAAGGATAGCAGTTAGAAGGTACCTTCAAAACCACAATTCCAGCTGAAATTATCATTGCACCCATCACGACCTTTTTCTCCATTGGCATCATTATGCTACATTATACATAAAACATATAAAGCAAAATATAAAGAGAATGAGGCTACAAAATCTATCTGCAACCAACGGTCCAACATAAAGTTGGTATCAAACAGTGCAATTAAATTATTTAAGCTCCAAACCACAAATCCAAACAGTAGGATATGTTCTATATCACCTTTATTACATTCTAATACTAAATTACAGGGTTTAAAATTTTAATTTAATCTCAGTGGAGAGCAATAGCTTGGAAATATCAAGTAAACAGATGTGACGAGATCTTTTGTTAGCACATAATATATATTATGTGCAAAATATCCAACCATTTTAATTTGTCATTTGTCAGTTACGTATACTTGTTCTTTCGAGCAAACATCTGTTAGTGCTAATTTGGCACCAAAAACTTTGGTATATGATGCCTCCTCAACAAAAAAGGTGTCTCAATAATGAAACTAAAATTGATTGAAGGTACCTTGCAATTGTAAGAAACGAGATCATACAATGTAAACCCATCATGTGCAATGACAAAGTTGATACTGTGGTATGGCTTTCTCTTATTTACCTATCAAGTAAAAATAAAAAATAAAAGAGCAATGCTGATAACAAGTTAATAAAACAAAAGTGTACAAGATTTGCATGAACTAATTATTTGCTGTGCAACTGAAACCTGATATAGATCTGCAGAGCCAGAAACACGAGTTGCCAAAGAACCTTTCATGCCGCAATCCCCCTAATTTAGAGTTTCCAGAAGTTTCAAGAAGTATTTTAACAAAAATAGAAATATTAAAAGTTTCAAGAAGTATTTTAACAAAAAATAAACAAAATTGAGCTTTCATAAAAATGGGAAAAAAAATTGCATTGTCATGGAAGATGATTGAAAGCAACTCGTGGGAATTTTTCTTTCAAGAACAACTTCCTACCGCAGAAAAATTACCTTGATGAATCTTCTAATATCATCACGGTACTTGCCATTCCATTCAGCCCACCTACAAACCAGATTAGATAATTCATTACATTGGTGAAAAAATTCACTTGTTTTGCAGAAAGAAAGCTAGGATGATAAGAAGTCAATGGTTCCGAGATTATCACATGCAACATTTAAGGGCCAGAAACTTCAATTAAGTAAGAAGAAAAACAGAGAAATGCTTCCCTAGAGTGTCATCCAGTTTCCATTTGGGTCCTTAAGTTTCCAAATTTCCTTTTTGATCCCTAAATTTCCCAAGTAGTCTAAAAAGTTTCAAATTCAGTTTTGTCCAAACCTTTCAAACAGGGATAAATTTTTTTGCCAAGTCTAGCAGGTTCCACCAGAAAAATGATTAAACTCCCGGACCATAGTTAGGAAAATTGGGAAGCACCCGTCTTTGTGCAAATGTCAAGGACCAAAAAGTAAAGAGTTTGGAAGTTCGGGAATCAACACGGGGAAATATCATTATTTTCCATAAGCATGACGATAATCAAAATAAACTAAATGGTGCAGTTAAATCCATTAGGAAGCGATCGCCCTTCCATATTCTATAATAAATAAACTAGATTGATTAGAATGGGAGACATTCTGCGGACATATGAACATAAATATTAAGTGAATATTTACCTATCCCAATTTGGGAAACTGCCAACAATATAAAGTCCCCCACAATCCCATGGCTCTGCAATTATTTTGCATCTAGATAACACCTCATCTTTTGCAATGGCCTGCAAGTAAAGTTGCATATATGTGATTTTTGTCAAAATCAATCAACCCCACAAGCTACAAATGCATAAAAGATAGTTGCTAATCGAGGGATTTTGGTACTTGCGCTAGTACCATACCTAAACTTAAAAAGTATGCTACTGATTTAGCACCTTTCGGTATTCTTTGTTCAGGTCTCAATGATGAAGCCTCAACTGAGGTTTTCAAATAACTCATGAAGCTGAACTACAAGCAGGGATAAACAGCAATTGCTCAACAGCACATAACCCGATTAGACCAGGGAGGAGTTTGGAAATGTCAATGATTATTTGCATATAACGCAGCATTTAGGTGTTGACAAAAATTGAACTCTTGTCTGCAGTACAATATGAACTTTTGAAATCTTATTTGCAAAAAATCTTCTAGTGGGATGGAAATGTTCAGCTCATTTTCAATTTATACAAAAGAAACCATATGGGGGGTGGCAAAAGAAATTTCTATCAAATTCAATTTGGCAATTTCAGGCCTCTTTTTTTTGCCCTGAAGTAACCACAAAAGTTAAATTTTGTAACTTCCAAACTTATCTAATATATAAAAAAAATAATGAAATATGATGGCTTCCTACTTCCTATTAACTGAATTTTGCTGTTTAGGGTTTAGGGTTTAGGGTTTAGGGGACTTTGGTGTTTATGCAGTTAAACATCTGGGTACTATACAGTATTCTTCAAGAACCATAAAAATTTGCAAACCAGAATGCAGTTACTAATGTATTTGTTAATGCAGTAAATGTTATGATTTGTGAAGACCTAATATTTCATGTACGATCACAAAATATTTCTTCCATTACCTTAATAAGTGGAGGTGAATTGAGTGGAGTCCCATCTGTGTCACGACAAAGCACACTAGCTAAATCAAAACGAAACCCATCTACATGATATTCTGTGACCCTATAAAAACACATAAACAAGTGCATATTCAAGGTTTCAGGACATATTCAATATGAATTAGTAACAGGTAAATGAAACAAATGGATTTGATGGGTACCAATGTCTCAAGCTGTCTAGTATGAGGTCCATAACAACTGGATGATTGCAGTTCAATGTGTTTCCTGAATATTCAAACAAAAGGGGAAAAATATTAAAACACAGAACTTCTGTATTTCACAGTTTCTGGTTGTAAAAAGTAAGGAGAATACAATGAAGGTGGAGGAAAGGATTTACCACAGCCTGAGAAATTATGTAACCGAGCATTGTTATCAAAATCTAGCATGTAATAAACCTGCAAACAGGTTTAAATAAACTTGTCAAATGAAGACAAGAATAACATTAAGACCCTAATGATGTAATAATATTTAACATGAGAAACAATCATGCCTTATTGTCTATGCCCCGGAAAGAGGTTGTATAAGGGTTCTTATCATCCGCCTCATTAGTATGGTTGTAAACAACATCCAAAATTACCTGAAATGACACATAGCCCAAGCTCAATTACTGGATTCAGAACATAGCAGTACAAAGCAAAGACTTACCTCAATTCCCGCATTATGCAAAGCCCTGATCATCTGTTTGAGCTCAAGAGAGGCAGCAAGTGGGCCTCCACCTCTACTTGCATACCGACTCATAGGTGCAAAAAAATTTATTGTTGAGTACCCCCATGTGTTCACCTATAAAATTATAATTGACATATTAAAGACAGCTAAAATGCTTCAAAAAAAAAAAAGGAGAAATATTTCACATCTGCCATAGCAAAACAATGGAATATCATCTAGGGCCATACAAAATGAGAATTCACATCCAAAGTAACTAAAGTTTAAACTTGTAAAGTTGTTAGACCTTCATTTTCAGTGCTGCTACTATTCTAATGGTTTGAATCATATCTTCAAATTGGAATGCAAGTAGTCAAGGAAATTTGTTTTTCATCCCGATTTGCATAGCATTTTCTAATACTATGAAGGGTACCTGTTCTATAGTCAAACTCCCTTGTGTTAAAGAGATAAAAGGAAGGAAGAAAAAGTACCATATGATCCCTTGGATTTGGAAATCGCTGGAATTCCAACTCATCAAACTCAAAAATTGGCAATAGTTCGACAGCATTAACCCCCAGTTCCAGCAAGTGAGGAATCTAGGCATGCAATAGTTCATAAAATGTATCAAATAATGACCTTTATCAAGGTCTTTTAGCAAATACATGGGCTATATAGACGAATCTGATGGAAACCCATAATCCATTAGTGTTGGTAATTTTGACCTGACTTCTAACAAGATATCTTCTCCTTGCATTGTTTTGATACAAATGGAATTTTCCATTCAATACTAGCAATATTAACACAGAATGTTTCTGTAACATCTAAAATATATATATATATATATTTTTTTTTTAAATCAACCATAATCAATCCAGTTGAGCATAGATTTGAAGGTCAAGGGCAGTTTGGCCAACTTTAATGAACTATAGATTTAATTATTTGAGCTATTTTTAATTTTAATTTTTTTTGCAAGTAGTCCAAAGAATGTAGCCTTCTGGTTACACATGTGAAATTTGCAAATACAATATAATTATTGGAACAAATACACAAAAGAAACAACCCCAAAAAAGTATACCTTTTCAATGACGCCAAGATAACTCCCACATATATCTGGATCCAAACCACTTGACTCGTCAGCCGTGAATGCACGCACATTCATTTCATATATCACAAGTTCATTCTGTAAAAGAGAATTTGGACCACAAGAAATCAACAAAATAAATCAACATAGTAAAAATGTGATTGCATTGCTTGACACAAGGATTTATGGTATGTATTCACAATTTTGCAATTTAGTTGAAAGTGAGACCTAGTTATTCTTCAACCCTAAACCTGAATCCTGAACCCTAGTTAAATTTCCCTAATTTAGACTCAATTGAGCCCCAGGTTGATCTTGACTAACACAAAGCATATAGTAATGAAAAATTAATAACCAGTGAAAGTATAGTAGATACATATGCATACCTCAGGTATGTTTGGAAGGTTGTAATCAGGACCCCAATCAAATGGAAAGCTGTCAAAATCATAGGTCCCAAGGAAATTACAGTTTTTGTCTGTCACATCCCCAAAGAAATTACGGCCAGAAACAAGTTTGGCATATGGGTCAAGAAGCATAACACTACTATCATACCGGTGCCCTCTCTCCCACTCTTTTGGGCCATCAATACGGTATCCATATAGAACTTCATGGCCCGGTAATCCCTAGAATAAAAAATAAAATTGTTAATAATTGAGAGCTACAAATTAACAATTCATGTTCTCTTTTGTAATTTGCTCAAGAGTGAGGCCATGGTACTATGCATAGCGCGTACCAATTTCATATGGAGATCTGCAAGTACATTTTAATATGGAGATCATGTTGAATGGTTCAGAACAAATGTTGGACTTTGAGAATGGAGATATTGATCTATAGTCTGAACCAATCCACGCTATGCATAGTACCATAGCCTCACTCTTTGCTCAAATAAAAGTGAAACAAATTAATGAATTCAACAAAGAATGATGAACATGATTTGTACCTCTACACAGATGTGCCATATATCTCCAGTTCTATTACTACTAGGATCTAGTGCAATTTCAACCAATTCCATTTGTGAATCCACGATACACCTAAAAAAGGCAAAATACAGAAGGTAATAAATGATAATGAGTGAAACACTTGTAATAAGCAATAACAAATATTGTGGCTAGATTGGTTTAATTCAGCACCCATCTATGTACTTCAGGCAAAGAACAACAGATGAAGCATGTCGTGAGAAAATCGCAAAATTGAAGCCATTTTCTGATTCTGACACACCAAGTGGGGAAGCATTTCCAGGAAAATATCTCAATCGAGGTTCAACTTCTGACATAACAGGCTCCTCTTTCTGGTTTAGCAGAAAGTAAAGGAAAAAAAAGATGCAAGTTAAGCACCCAGCAGTATAGAAGGCACTGTAATTTAAATTTGCAAACCTACAACTTCCCAAAATTATATTTGACCATTGTAAGTGTGAGTTAGCATAGCTAAGACAACACAATTATTTTAGTAAGGTTGAAATGTGAAAAAGGATTTTAATTTCAGATCTGAATGGAAAACAAGATTTGGTTGTTAGGTAGCGGTACAGTATTAGTACCAGGAACAGTCCCAGCAGACAGAATACTAATGGCATATTACAGAAGGAATAGAAGTTTCCTAGGTTGGCAATTAACCCCCAAAATCCTCAATTTAAGATCAATTGAGCAATTAAGCAGTAGTTTAATCTCCAAAAAAATTAAAAAGCATGTGTTGCCACATCCAAACCTTAATTATTCCATTTAAGCATAAATTAACTCATTTAAATCCAGTTTAACATCTGTTCTTTGATTAAAAGTGAAAAAGACATAGTAAAAACAACATGGAACAAAGAAAATGCCAAAAAAAATTGGCCAAACTGAATTTAACAGCGAACCACCTGGTACAAACCAGAACGAACTGGTACAGACCCGCTCATCAAAAAAGGTATGGAAATCTAGTATAATTAAGCTTAATTGTGCAAATTAACCTGAATGCACCATCTGTGCACGATCTGTTTCAGTTCTTAAACACTAATTTTAAGCATGCAGAATGACATATGCAATTTTATTGGATTGAATTTGAGAAAATCATGAGCTCATGCTAACACAGTAACACTGATATGTACTTCATCAAAATTTTATAATAAGACAGAGATAATGTACCTCAATTACACTTTCCCCAGATTGCTTGCCATAAACCGTCAGACAAGGATAGTTAACTGGATTGATTTGTGTGGCCTATTAAACCATCAGAAACTAAATTAAATCATGAATATAACCAAGCAGAACCCGGAAAAAAACATTGCAAAGACAAAAGGAGAACCGTGCCTTTTTGGAGATTGCTACCCAGGTAGAAGAGAAGTTCCCTTTCCTTGATCCGATTCTGCACATAATTTTCGCACAATCACATCACCTCATCGACTTCGAAGTTGGAAACTAAGTGTAGTAATTAAAGAGAATAAAAATAGAAAAGAAAAGACGAACCTTACTCCCGACGGGAGACAAAGAGAATGCGAGGCATTGCCTCTACAATGGTTGGAAGGAAGCAACGATTCCATTAGAGAACATGAGCTAAAAAAAACGATTCGCACCAAGGGAAATAAATTATAATAAGAGATGGTGATCTTACGTCGAGTTACACGAAATGTCACGTGCCCGGTGAGTGAATCCAGATGGAGACAGAGTGACACGTGTTCGACCCTTGTTTTGTTAAGGTTTATCACCACAAGAAGAAGGGTTTCTGTGGCGCAGCAGGTGTGACTTTATAAGACTGGAACGACTAGTTAATGACTGGATCCGTCTCCTCCCAGGTACCTGACTCAACACAATTGTAATGGACAGTCCAGATTTCATTTCAGTCGGTGGGTGATCGGATGGCAGTAGGGGCAGTATTATTTTTTCTTTGAGATTCGTGTTAAGTTAAAAATTTCAATTTTGGACCATCCAATTCAATTCTACTCAGTCAGGTAAGAGGTAACCTGAGGGGATACGAATTCTTAATGACTTACTTGGATCGCTGTACAGGATTGGTCACATGAATCAATGCGCTAACATCATTAGCCTTTTTATCTTTCTTTTTTTTTTTTTTTTCTTTTTCTTTTTAACAGAAATTTTACCGTCAGTCGTGTATCTCGTGACGCCAAAATAGTAAACACTGAATATATTTACTTATTCTGGTTTAATTCGCGGATTTAACGAAAAAAATTGTATGGTAAAAATAATGCCTATTACGAAAAAAATTGTATGGTACAAAAAATCCCTATTTTTTATTACCGATATTTTTATTAATATCCAACTTAAAATATAAAATTTCAAATCTACTCAGAACTCAAAGTTTTTATTAAAGAGAAAATGTTTTTATTCACTATCTACTGTCTACATTTTGTCCACATATTTTATCCACTCTCATTTAACTAATTTTAACGGCTCGGTCCCATCTTTCAACAGACATTCAAATCTTTTTCCAAATTTTGCCTATTTAAATATTCATTATTCTTCTGATCCGATCGTCTCTTTCTTTTTTTTAATCTCACTTTCAAAACAAAACTTCTCCTCTCTCCTCTCTCCTTTCTCTCTCACCTCTCGCCTCTGTTGATTCTGCTTTTAGTTTGCCATGGACAAAGGAGGGACGATCTCGCCTCAATTCAGCCAAAAGACTCTAGAAAGATCACCAGGAAGCAAACAATTAGTTATCGCTTCTCTCTCTATCTATTTTCAAAGACTACGACCTTTTCTTTTCATCAATTCAGGTCCAACTTTTCAGGTACCAAATCGATTTGTGCAAGAAGGTCATGGAGGAAAATTTTATTGTCTACCTAGGCATTGGATGTGGTAAAATCAGTGTTCTAAATAGTTAGCTATAGTTTTTATGGACCATAGACTAAGATGTGAGATAAAAGTGCGTTAACTCAGCAATGACCGCTATTACTGTTATATGTGACCCGCTATAGCTACCGCTATATTACATGGACTTTTTTTTGTAATTTATATGGACTTCTGTACTTCTATTCTTATTTCTAATGCTACATGGTCTTTTACAATAAGTATGTTAAACAAACTATGTGCTTCTGTTTTTATTTGTGATTCATTCTCTCATTCTATATCGAGAAATATTCAAATATTAATTCTTCATTTTGATTGCTCTTCGCATAGTATTTATTTGTAAAATTATTATCGTTCGTTTCAATTGAAAGCTGATTTTAATTATTATTATAATATATATGTATATTAACTTCATTTACCTTATAAAATTAATTGTTCTTTGTCTATTAATACTATGAAGTATTAAGTATTAAATAATGTTACTTTTTAGATTGTTTTTTTTCCTTCTTATTTGCGTAATTAATAAAAAGTATAAATTTAGATTAGTTGTTATTTAGTTGTTACATCAATTCTCTAATATTGATTATGTTGATAATTAGTAGAAATATAGAATATAAAATTTAAAAAGAGAAAATCGCTATGTATGATAGCTTCCGCTATAGCTACGCTATTCGTAATAGTTTTTTTTTTTTGTCTCCCCGCTATGCCGCTATAATTGCTATTTAGAACCTTGGATAAAACCCATATAGTCGTGCTCTTGATGTACGAACTAGGTGACCTCATATGAAAACCTAGTAAAGAGGTGTGCGTATTTTCGGCGCCAATAGTGCCTCTTGTCAAGCATGTACAAGCATTTACGGCTCATTTAGTGTGTAAGGAGACTCCCTCTCTGACAGCTATCGTTTCACCGGATGCGATGCACAGCGACGGCAATGGTCGTGATGGCAACAAGATGATGTCTTATCCCCGCTTTGTGTATCTGGCTGAAGAGACATTGACAATTAGTGCATTTTTGTTATTTTTAGTACCTAATTTTTTTTCTTTTCTGGTGGCATTTTACGGATATTCATGTAATTGCATAATAATCTCCCTATTATCTAGTTTAGTTTTATGGAGATTCTGGTTGATCTTGATTCGATCTAGTAATAATTTGGGTTTGATCTAATTTGATATAATATGTCAGTTGTCGATCTGGTTTGATTTTCTATTTTTTATGGATCAACTATTCATCTTGTTGTTTTACAATATTGACCTTGTTATTTTACAATATTCATCTTGTGATTTTACAGTATTTATCTTGTGGGTATACATTATTTTACAAAATCTGTCAAACATGGAGGTTGAATTCGTAATGTCGTCGATTTGAATTTTCTAATTCAAGAACTTACAGGATTCGATATTTTATTTTACAGTATTTGATTTCACTTTTGAAAGAAGAACACGACGAATCATATATCATCTTCATCATTTGCGATTTGGATTGAAAAGCAGTAGTGAACATTATTTGCGCTTCGACAGATATATTTATGTGCTGAATATTATGGTTGTGTTAAACAGGTGTTTTTGAACTGTTATTTTTTGTTGAACAATGATGTATTATAGTTTGCAATTGGTATCTTTGTAGTTAACATATGTCAGTTTATAGTATTGAAGTGTTATAATTTTTATTTTTTTCACTTTTTATTTTTGATATTCTGGATGTTGAATACATTCAATTGGTTTATAGTTTACATCTATCAGTTTTACAGTATTGGCATTTTGTAGTTTGTACATTTTATTTTTATAGTTAAAGTTAACAATTTTATAGTATTGAAATTTTATATTTTTTATATTTTTTATCGTTTTCATCTGCTAATTTTACATTATTAAAATTTTATAGTTTGTACATTTTATTTTTATAGTTTAAGTTGACAATTTTACTGTATTGAAATTTTGTATTTTTTAGATTTTGTTTTATCGTTTTCATCTGCTAATTTTACATTATTGAAAATTTATTTGAAATTATTATAAATACCCAAAAATAAATAAAAATTAAGAATTCTACTCAAGTTTTAGAATTATTTTGAAAAGTGCCTAAATCGGTTAATGGATAACCGAATTTTTTTTTTGTTCCGGTTAACCACTGCCCGGATTTTGTTTTTTTTTCCAGTTATCCATTAACCAGAAAGTTTAGTTTTTTTTTTTTTTTTTTTAAAAAGCATAAATTTCATAATTTTTTTTTTACAAAACATAAATTTCATAATTTCGGATCCGCCTCGTCTCCACCTTTTTGAAAAGTGATCATACGTTCAAATCCGAGTTTCGTAGCCAAAGTTATTGATGTTTAAAGTTTTTTCGAAAGTTGAACTTTGGAAATTCATAACTAACTGTAGAAAAATTCAAATAAATTGAAATTTGTGTCAATTATGTGTATTTTTTAATGATCTACATGCTGGTATAATCACTTTTTTAGTTTGGTCTCTGTATCAGTTCAGACTTACTGATTTACCAGCAGAGTTCAAATTTGATATACATATACATATATTATACATATATTATATATACATATGTATTATATAACTTAAAGATTTTGTTTTTTTGAGAATTCTTTTTTAATATCAATAACTTAGAATATTAGAAGTGACTTTTGAACCGGGATCAATAACTCAAAATCTTAGCATTTTTATTTTTTTTCCAATAACACACAAAGAAAAATATATTATTTTTTCTTACAGCAGCGAAAAATTCGACCTGAAAAATGCTGATCCGGATTATTTGTTGCAGTCTTTCTAATAAATCAAATTATATTTTATTCCATCTATTTTAAAAGAAATATATTCAACATTTGTAATATTTCAATAAAAAAATTATGAAATTTATGTTTTGTAAAAAAAAAAAAAAGAAAAACTAAACTTTCTGGTTAATGGATAACCGGAAAAAAAAAAACCAAAATTCAGGCAGTGGTTAACCGAAAAAAAAAATTCCAGTTATTCATTAACCGATTTTGGCACTTTCCAAAATACTTCTAAAACTTGGATAGATTTCGTAATTTTTGATTTATTTTTTGGTATTTATAAAAATTTGAAAAAATTTTATAGTTTGTATATTTTATTTTTATAGTTTAAAGGTGACAGTTTTAAAGTATTGAAATTTTATAGTTTGTACGTTTTGTTTTATAGTTTTCATCTGTCAATTTTGCATGACTGCAATTTTATAGTATGTACATTTTATTTTTATAGTTTAAATGTGACAATTTTATAGTATTCATTATTTATATATTTTTTTGTGTTGATTAAATAAAGAAAAATAAATAAAAAATTTCTAAAAAACAAAATTTATTCGGAAAATTTAATTTTGCCATTTTATTACGTGTTTTTTGAAATAACTGCTAATAACTAATATTAACTGCCAATAACTTCCAATAACTTTCAATAATTGTAATTTTCGAAAGTACAGCAAGTGGTCTCTTTGAAAGTACTTTTTTTTTCCTGTTGTCTAAGTTGCAAACTGTTTCTAGCTATCATGGGACCACTTCAAATAGTTGTTGGATGTTTTGTAATTAACTGATATATTTTATGTGATATATTGTATAATTATACAGCATGTAGAAGTACTTTTACAATATTCGCGCAAGTCAAATATGTGGATAAATGGTGGACAAAGGTCTGTGGACAATTAGATGCTTCCTTTATTAAATATACCCAAACCGCATTCTAATTCCCCAGTTTGCATTAAAAATTCCAAACCGCGGAATTAGAATGCGATTTCGGATTCTTTTTTTTTAAGCCAATGATGATTTTTCAAAAAATTTAGATATCTATTATTTTAGTTTATGGTTATTTTTCACCGAAGATCCTATAAGTTTAATCGCTATAGCTCTAAATTAATTTTTATTACAAAGAAGTCTGTCAAGAAAATAAAATAAATAGCACACTTGTTTAGTTTAGCGTAATTACTGTAATTAGCATAATTTAGCGTAGTTAGCGTATTTTAGAGTAATTCAGTGTATTTTAGTATAATTAGCGTAATTTAGCATAATTAGCATGATTTAGTGTAGTTAGCGTAATTTAGCGTATTTAGCGTAATTCATCATAATTTAGTATAATTAGCTAATTTAGCATAGTTAAACGTAATTTCACATAATTAGCATAACTTAGCATAGTTAGCGTGATTTAATGTAGTTAGCATATTTTAGCGTAATTTAGCGTAATTTAGTATAATTTAGCATAGTTAAGCGTAATTTAGTATAATTAGCGTAATTTAACATAAATAGCATAATTAGTGTAATTTAGTGTAATTTAGCATAATTATCATAATTAGCGTAAAGAGCAAGAAATATTTTTGGTTTCCTTTGATTACTTTGGCACTAAGAGAGAGAGAGAGAAAAGAGAAAGAAATATTTGAAATTTGGTAAGTATTGAAAATAGAGATGAAGGGGCGGATTTAAGAAGGAAAGAGAGGTGGAGAGTTGCCAAAATTCGCGCCTCATTAATTCATTAACCATTTAAAATCGTGCGGCCGCACTAAATTTTCTTAGGCCGGACGATTTGGTATTTGCGCTGTGCTCCATTGTTTGAACTGCTAGGTCGTGAGGCCGCACTAAGTCGGCTGAGGCCACACGGAGCCCTTGTCTCTCCTGAGAATTCCTTAATCCTAGAATTCTTCTTGCCAAAGCTTGGATTAGAGTTGGGAGGAGAAAACACATCCGTCATGTAATGACCATGGACGAACTGCAAGGTAAGCGAATAGGGCATCATTCTCGTCGTTCCACTTCTAACCGGAACAGAAGAGGTATGTAACATTCATCAAAAATTATATTTTATTCTAATTTTGACTAGCTTACTAAGTAACAAATGCAATGCAGAGGCTCATAACATAGCAAATGCAGGAGAAAATTAGCGAGTTATGGCAGAGGCAAGTGGGTCACGAGGGTCGCAACGAAGCACAACTACAAGCCATACATCCTGTGAAAATGCAGCTCAAATGTTTGCAAAGGAAATGGGAGAGGCACTTGACATAGGAGGAGAGGCGCTTGGGATGCAAGCAGAGCCATCTGGTACCCAGCCAAGGAGGTCAACTAGAAGTTGTGGCGGGAGGAAAGGCGGTTCGATACCCAGCTAGATGCAAGCAGAGCCATGAGGTACAACTAGTAGACCATCTTTTGGAACTGGTTGGTTATTCGAAATTAATTTTAGGCGTAGTGGAAATTAAGTTGCATGCTCTTTGTGAACTTATTTAATTAGATGCAAGTTTGAGAACTATTTTTATTTGAAGTTTGTGTGAATTTTATTTGTATGCGTTGAGAACTATCTTTATTAGATGCAGGTTTGAGAACTTTTATTTGAATGTCACAAATTATTTCCGTATTTGAAACTTGAATGCTTCCATCGTAATGCAAGTAAGATTACTTAACAATTCTATCGAAACCGTCTCCTATAATTTAGCCCTAAATTTATTACTCTTTTTCATCTCAAAAAATAAACTTCAATTACTCTCTTTTTCTTCTAACAAATATTTACTAAAAAAAAAAACATTGAGTAATCTTAGATTTCATAATCTTGTTGTAAATAGTGTACAAAAAAAAAATCCTAGTGGCCAGTTTGGATATTTTAAAAAAAGGTTAGATTTTGTGGGTATATTTGATAATTTCTAATTAAGATTGGATATTAATAAAAATGCCGGGGGACAGACGGCCAATATTTCTAAAACACCGAGCTAAAATACGAGACTAAAAAAACCAAGGGTTTCTTTTATTATTATTTTGCTGTACAAACTACTGTGTTGACTTCTTGTCATTTCCAACTACGAGTGTGTCATAGAACTAAATATTTATTTTATTAAAATAGAAAAAATATTGTTATTCCTGATAGCCAACTAGACAAATCTTCACATAACAGTGCAAGTTTTACAGATATTTACAAAATTCAATTTAGAAATTTGGTGTTTTTGTGCCACCAACTTTGTACCAACAAAAATAAACCACCAAAAAATTTGAAACAAGTTCAATGTTCACTTTGCCAGGAGAGAGAGCAGCAGTGTAAGAAGTAAAAAAGGGAGAGAGGGGAGCAGTGTATCACACTCCCATTTGAAATTACAAAATTTAAATAATTTTTATATAAAATTCACCACTTCTCCCTTCCTCTCTACCTCTCAAAATTTAATGTTTTGAAATAAGAAAATTTAATGTTCTGAACTAAACATAATTCGATGAGATTTGATGATCCCTCTTATCTCGTCCCCTCCCTCTCCTCTGGCCTCTTCTGGAGCACACTCTAAGAATTTAACTAATGTTGAACAATAATAATTAAAAAAAAAAAATTTGAACTTTTGCCCCCACACATTTAAAACAATGAATTTGCACCAAAATTATTGCATGGAGGCAGAATCAAATGTACATCAAGTTTTGGAGTTTTAAAAAAATAATTTTGAACACTAAATTCTACTTGAGCAAGGAGACCTGGTACTTTAAATCCCCTTTTTGCTCTTTTCTTAACTAAAAATACCTAAATTCGAGTCAGTCGCTAAATCCCTGTGATTTAGCAATGCCCGCAGCCAGATACTAATCACCTTAAGTCCAAACACATCAAGCATAAATTATGCTGTATTTCTGTATTAAAAAATTAAAAATTAAAAAGCCCGTGTTATAAATCTATTGTCAAGATAAGGAACCACCATGCTATCGAAATAATGGCAGCAGATGGAGGCTCATTGTGGTAACATAACAGGTTGCCTTTATGGGACTTCTCTCTAATTATCTATTTTTTTATTTATTTTACAAGTCAAAATAAGAAGCAAAAAGGACAGCTTTAGACAACTTTGTTGATTTGTAAAATTTAATCGAAGTGCAAAATTGATCAGCAGAGTCAATGAACACTTTCTGGTTCTTTAACATCATTAACATCATTAACATCACTGGAGATCTCCATTTCCCGGACTTTCTCAAGCTGTCTTAGTAGATCCAGCCTCTCAGGTGCATATGTAGATGGGATCTGCACAATATTAGCCATGATAAACACAATTATGTCTCTCTTTGTATTGTACTTGTACATAAATATTAATTATTTAAGGTTACAGTGCATACCAAAGATGGAACATATCTTTGAATAAAAGCCAGGATAGCAGCATGCCCTACAGCAGTAAGCTACAAAACATAGATAAATGTAAATAAGAAGAGAAAATAATATCAATACTGAATGCCATCTGCTAAATCAAATTATAAGACATGTTGGATTGAACTCAGGACCTAGTACCTAGTTAACCAACCAGTTGCTTTTAAGTCGAAGCTATAATAACAAATTTCAGTTCATTAATTTATATCTTTCAAAAAAAGAAAAGTAAAAATTGGGGACTCACAGGTAGAAGCATGAGAATGCCAATAGGAATCACAGATGCCAGGTCAGTTAGGGTTCTCTGAAGAGCTTTTTTCTCCTTCTCTGTAAGTTCATCTCCTGTAACTGATCTTCTCAGAAGTTCTATTGCGGCTGCCAGGTCAATTGCTAGCAGTTGAGTACCCTGCAAAACATCCTGTGCAAGACATGCAAAATATTACTTCACTTTATGTTCAAATCAAACCAAACGAGCTTTTCATAATATAAAGACATTTTTTTTTCTACCGTGGTTGTTTCCTTCAGTTTCTCAACGGATTTAACCAAGACATTATCTTTCTTGGAGGAAGGCAGCAACAGTTGGTTTTTTGTTGAAGATCCCTTGTTACCTCTCTTGTCTGCCATATCAGCATCCTAAGAATTAAGAAACAGCCATATCATGTATGGTTTAGTGGTCAATTTTACAATAATCAGCTTTGTAAAAGAAGTGAAGGCTAGAGGTCAAAATCACGACTGAACCCAAACCAATATATTTTGAAAAACTTTGGACAGCTCATTGTCAACTATGGAAATTATATCTACGTTACCTCATTCTTATGGAAAACATATTTAAAAGACAACTTTGAAAAAATGCAAAGATACCCCATAATTCTCGGGATCATCTGTGCTTCTCTGGACTCTCTTTTCTAGTTCCATCAGTTCAGTTGTTAGCTTCTCAATCCGGTGGATACCAGTCTCTTCTGGGGCCTGATAATCTTCTCTAGTTGTTCCACCCTTCAAATACAATACCAAAGGTTGATGGTTTTAGAGCCTTGACATTGCATTTAAATAATCCCATTCTAGATAACTTTGACAGGCATATAAAAACAAGACCGAAATTTTAGAGGAAAATAGAAGCCTACAAGGTGTAGCAAGCCTGCAAATTGACTAAATATAGTTAACTGTGTTAACCCTGCAAATTTAACTTAGGTATTTGATCAAAGTGCTAACCTACAATTAAAATACAGCAACTCGTAGGCCAACCATAACACCTAATCAGATGCCAAATAACAGACACTCAAGTATTAACCTGGTAAATGTATCAATCTGATGTACTGGTGAGGCACAACAGACTTCTACCAGCAATCAAAAATATTTTCCAAGGAAATATTACAAGGGTTAGTATTCTTTAACAACATGGTGAAAGCCTGACTTTGATGGCAGAATTTTCTACACATACTGCTAATAGGGCTGGAATGGTTCAAAAGAATTTACAAAATGAAAAGAGTGAGACTATGATAATATGCATATTACAAATCAACTAGTGCTATGGATCCATATCCCTATTGTCAAAGTTCAAACAGCCGATCCCAACCATTAAACATGATCTCCATATGAAAAATTATACTTAGAGACCAAATTCTACATTTTTTTAATTTTCTTTTACTATTTTTTTAGATAGGTTAAAATCTAAAAAATTTGGACCATCTGAAAGTAGTGATATTTTACCTATCTAAAAAAATTATAAAAAATGTAAAATTTGATCTTCAAGTATATTTTCACATGGAGATCACATATAACGGTTTGGATCGGCTGTTTTAAATTTAAAAATAGAGATATATATATCCATAGCACAGGTCAATCCATAATATGCATATTACCATAGTCTCAGTCAAATGAAAAAAAATATATGATAAATTAACAAAACATACATTTTGTACAGGATCTGGTTCTCCTGCTTCAGTCCTCGTGCGGTTCCTAACCAAGAAGCCCCAGAAATAACGTGATTTACTGTTCATATAAAACAAAGAAATAAAGACTGAATTATCTCATTTCGTCAAAAGACAAAAGAGAGAAATCAAATCATTTTGCCAAATAATGTCATTTACTGTTCTTGAAGGGCTTGGTGGGAGATGAACTCCAACAGGAGCCAAGGTTTTCAAGGGCCACAATAAGCCATGCTCCCCCTTCCACCTTTTCGTCCCAAATTCATATTTTTGAAGGCAATAAATGGCCCCTTGTTTTCAATTTGATGGCCATGTTTTTGGGCTTATAACAAAGGATAAACCTGTGCATCCTTTTTATATGACTCAACAAATTGAGGTATGCTTGCAAATCACAATCAGATGATATATTGAATTGAAAAAAGAGATGTCATTGTGATGTCTAGATATTTATTATAGTACGATGTTATCTTATTTTGGTATTTGAAAATTTTATGTTGTTTCAATATATCTTTTTGTCATGGAGTGATGGACAATGCTTTATGTTTTGTGCTTCAAATTTTTTTATGTTGACTGATGTATTTTGTTTAATGCTAATAGTCTGATCAAATTTATTTAGTATTGACTTATGTTAATACAAGCAAGGGAGTGGGTAGGGTAAGGGTGGGAATAAGCACATATGGTATAATATATTTACTTGTATTAACATTTTTTTGAATAAAAGTGGGGTTACCACCAGTTTCATTAGAAACTAAACTGTCTTTGCTGTAGACAGTTTAGTTTCTAATGAAACTGGTGGTAACCCCAATTTTTAAAAAAAAATGTTAATACAAGTAAATATATTCTACCATATGTGCTTATTCCCACCCTTACCCTACCCACTCCCTTGCTCCTGCATTTTTGGTTCAAGTTCCATGGCTGTACAACAGCATGTGTACTTGTAAACCATTTGATCTAGAAGCTTAAGCTAACAACAAAGATTCTCTTTGCAAAAGAGAAGACAGTAAAAATTGGATTTAGACAATTAAACACCACCTTAAACAAATTACCCTAGAAAATCTCAGAGAAAATAAAAATGAAATTCCAATTACCACAGATATACATAAGAGAGCTAACCTCTCAGCTGATTCATTTGCTTGCTCAGTAGTAGAAGACAAGGCACCATCAGCATCAACCTAAATTGAAGTGAAAATGAAATATAACAGACATCAACTTAAGCCATTTTAATAATCAAATATGAAGCTATATTGATTGAAGAGAAGTTACACTTCACATAAACTGTCCTTATTTATTAAGAAGCAATATTACATAGACATATGACTGTCTATGACAAATTATCAAATATGGAATATATCCGGCATTCGCACTGACCTTTACACCTGACCTTTACACAGAGGAGGGTTTATTGGGGAAAAATAAACAAGGAGAATTTTTTTTTACAAATATAAGGGGAAAATTGCTTTAGTTGAGCATACAAGATAATTCTAATTTTAGTTTCGAGGGTGTGCATGACCTTTCGTTGTACTCCAGAGGATACAAGAAATCATGTCATCAATTGATCCATTCTTCACAAAATATGAAAAACAAATAGTTTACTTTCTTAAAGACGATACCTTGGCTCTGAAGGATGCCTCGAGAAACTCAGCTTGTTTCTTGAGCCTTCTGATTCGTTCAAGGTCAGAACAAGCAGCTTGAAGTTGTTCTCTGTTTCCTGGGTTTGAGCTCGAGACATGTAGTTCTTGCAATAGGTCTTCCAACCTTACTATAGCTGTCTCAACACTATCAAGTGCCTAAATCATGCCATGGAATTCATTATTGTAAACTTAAGAAACACTCGTGCCAATTGAATATGGCGCTTCAATCTTTCAGATTAAAAGACAAATTTATTGGAATACCTCATCAATGGAATCCAAATTTGACTTGATAGAGAGCTTCCCCTGGGGTTCCATTTGGATTTCTTGCTCCATGGAGCTGCATATTGAATCCCTACAATCAATTTAGGCTTTAGTTTTGGCATCAGGAGCATCAAATGTACGGGAGATTATCCTCTGTGGAGTTTTTCCGTGCGGAGCCGTGTGGTTCTTTTTATTTGGTCCATTCGTTTTCGATCGGACGAACCAGAACAAAGGGGCTGTTCTTTTGAGATATGATCTGGTCCGTCCGATCAAAACGAACGGACCAGATTAAAAGCTCTCACAGCTCCACACGGAAAAACTCCGCAGAGGATAGCATTCCCAAATGTACACCACTGATGAGGCACTCTTCTCAGCTTGGTAGTGATAGTGGTTCTTGGTAGGGAGTATGTAAAAAAGGATCACAAGGAACAAAAAAGAAGTCAGAGATAAAAGATAGTAAGACTTACTTAGATACCCCCAGTTCTTTCATGCAGTCACTCAGCATTTCTTCCCTAAGTTTGACAATAAGAAAATTAATTGCTAATTTTTGCTGTTTAAGTGTTGTAATCCTCAAAAATAATAAAAATAAGTTAACATACCCTCTAGATAGAAAATTCGCAGCCTTAACATTAGATGGATTCTCTAACCATATGCTGTGCTTGGTAAAACTCGTCATCCAATAATAACAAACAGCTAAAATCCTAAGCTTTACTTCGTTTGGTACCATTATTTTTTCATTACTGCTATGTGGAGCCACCTTAGAAGAATTATCACTTCCATAGAAAGGGAGCCACTCCAACTCCTCGCATACCACCTGTTACAGAATGAAAAACAAGTAAAGACATAAAAACATTTTGGTTAAAAGACTGCCATGTTGGTTGTTAACTAAGGGTGTAATGGACAGTAGAGCTTTATTTTATTAGATAGTATAGTAGGGTTTAAAAGACTACCATGTTGGTTGTTAACTAGGGGTGCAATGGGAGGTAGAGCATTATTTTAATTAAAAATATAATAGAGTTGGTCCAGTCCCAACCCAGCCAGTATTACAAAATAGTGGCAAGGACCCCAACCTATTAACTTAAAAGGGCTCAACTCAATGGCCTGGCATTGCCAAATTGTATAATATAATTGGCTTTACATGGGTATGAAATTTTTGCTCATCTTACATATGTTATCAAAATTGTATTGAGCTAATAGAATGTTTGGTGTTTTTTTTACCAAAACAAAAAAAGCAGAATTAACCATCCGGCCGAGTGGGGTTGGGTCTAACAGATAGCAGGTCTGAACTTACCCCATGAATTCAGATTTGAACCTGTTCCATTAGTCAATTGGGTCAAACTAATAAAAGATCTGGAAATAATCAGTGCATACTGACCTCAACATATAGCTGGTAAGAACTAATAGAAGAAAGTTGTGGATAGTACAAAACACTCCCCCCTATAAGATACCTGAAAAGTGAAATTATACAACCAATAAACTTTATGACTGGAAATATTTTGATTATACAAAATGTAATTTAACAAAAAAATACCTTATAATGCCATCTAATGAATCATCTGCAACTGTGAATCCATTTGAAGACAAATAAGACTGTGTACTTCTTCCCAGAGCAATAAAAAATCCAAAGATCGCCAGATCCTTTTCCAAAACCTACAATAAATTAATGTATAACTACGTTTATAGGTTCCAATATACCCAATCATTTTTATTGGCCTTTTAGACTTCTGTAGAAAATCTTAACAGTCATACAACTCAGTGTACTAACCTCTATGCTTTCACATGTAGTAAGTCTAGACCATATCTTTTCTCTGGAAATAGCTCTTTGTAACTTCCTTTGAGTTAGGTCTATCCAAAATTTCATTTCATTTATAAAATTCTGGTCATCAAGAGACCGGACTGTGGCAACTCTTGGGCCAAAATGGCATAAAAATTCCCTTCTCAACCCGATATCCTTCAAGGACTGGTAAGCCTCACTAATAGTTACAAAGTCAAGAAGCATATCCATGAACCGCCCAGTTGTTTCTGGTACCATAGAGAAGAATGTCTGACAAGATATCTTGGCTGGGCCAAGCTTTGTTATGGCAGCAAGGCAGCTGAGAGAAAGCATAAGATGTGAAACCTCACTTGAATTTGGTGGAGACGTCAATTCTTCTTTGCCACATCTAACAAGGGAAGAAAATATAAAGTTTTTAATGCATAAAATCACTAATTCTACAACTTCCCACTCAAAAGGAGAACAAGGAGTCAACCCATTTAACAAGTTTTTTGTGTTTTGATTGGCTCCAGCTGAGATTTTTAGTAAATTTTTATTTCGCCACTGTTTCTAGCTGACAATATTGTTAAAAGTTGGGGTCCGTTAAAGAATCACCAACAGTAAAGAAAATTTTGTCAATTCTTTTCAAACAGAAAGGCATCTTTTTGCAAATACTGATATAGAGGCTTTTAAATCCACAAAAACAAACTAGATTAACAAATATCTTCAGTCCCATTAAAAAAGAGAAATCCAAAGTTTGGCACGTTGTCGAACTCAATCAACCAATATAAGTAGTAAAGAATCTACTATATATGGTTGAGCAAACAATTCCATATCAGATAATGTACAGTAATAGTGAACAAGAAAAAGGTCAACTTACATGGCAGTAGCTGCATTAAAGCGAATATCCTTCTCAAATATGTTCACAAATGTAGTCACAACCAGGGGTATTTGATTTGATGAATACCACTCATAAGCTCCTGGTTGCTTTTTACAAATTTGATCTTGGATTTCGGTCTCTAGTGGGACTCGTAGCCGTGAGAGACTGCACCACAAAAATGCTCAAGAATTAATTTGAAGCAAAACTGAAACAATATCATACATCAAAAGATCAGAGACTCTAAAATACTGAAAATTACCACAACACCCTCCGCTTGAAATTATTGAAAAATGACCGGATTAATTCTCTATTATTTCACATTTATGGAGAAAAAGAATGAAGTTGGGCGAGTAAGAAGTATATAGGATATCTATCACGTTTTCTAGGTGTCTACATGATATGCACTAAGCTTTTAAGTCCACACATGATACACCTTGTTCTGATTCCACATTTTCACAAGAGCACAAGTGAGTCCTTCCCAAAGGACAGGTCAAAAATATTTTGATTGAATTACCTTCTTTGCACAAACACATTAATATCTCTATCTCTTCCATCACCACGTGAAGAGATCTCAATTGCAGCTTGCAAAAGCGAATCAACAGCAGCCTAGAAAATGTGTAGATATCAATATAAATAATAAACAGAGATAACACATTCCTTATGGGTGTATAATGGGAGAAATGTTAGACATTTGATGGTGTGTTGCAAACAATACCTAACGAAGTTATACTGTACTTACAAACAACACCATTCTTCCTTTTTGCAACAAACACGAAACAGTATTTTCCAACATTTGCAAACAGCCATTCATTTACTAAGAAGGAGAGATATAATCATTAAAATGTGACAATAACAATTTGCAAGTAACTCTTATAAGCTCAGTTTTTCTAAGCCCAAATGAAGTAAAATAAACCAACTATCACAACGATAAATTCCAAGTTCATATGAGCTAATTAAGAAGAGGTTCAGCTGATTACAAATCAGATGCATGATCTGATCCTAGTGCTCTTCCTGTATTGGGTGTTTAGGGTTTAGGGTTTAAAACTGAGCTATTTTACTTGGAAAAATAATAGTTGAAGGATTGGATCTTCAGAGTACTCAGGTGGGTCAAGCATTTAAAAACTCAGGGCATAACTGAAAGAGCCTTAAGCACTTTAATGACATCAATCGCTTTGAAGAGTGAGTTCGCAATAATCTAACTTAAAACCATATTACATGTCTTCCAATCCTTATATTTTCCTTGTTTCATGCTCATTTCGTCATTTTTAGCTGGACCTACCTTTTGGTTTGATGCGTCATTTGACAATTACCAATAAAAAAATTCATTGCAAATGCAAAGGTGAAAAATCAAAATTGCTATTTGCAGAAATTGAATAATTTCAGATTTAAATTGCAAAACCTCTTTTATTTACCTGATAAGAAAGCGACTTGACCCAAGCAAATCTGTCAGCACCGAGCCAAGTTCGAGGAAACCAAGATTTTTTTGGTGTCAAACTATGTTCCAAAAAGGCAAGCTCTATAGCCCTTGCTGCATCATAAATTGATTGTACAATCCCACTGCTCAAATCATCATTTTCTAACACCTGATCCAGTTTAATCCTCATTTGCTCCACTTCACTAGTCGAGCTGGCCTGTGTGGTCCCATTTACAGTCAAGCCATCGTCAGGTGATGCTCTTGTAGTGCCATATGTCAGCCTCCTGTATTTTTTTGTTAATGGTCTTGGCCTCTTGCACTCAACCCAGCACAGGCTGCACCGATTGGAAGTGGAAGCATAGCAAGCATAATAGTTTTGATGGTTTGTGTCAAAGAAACCTCTGGAGAAGAATCTTACACCAAATGGATTCTGTGGTGGCGAATATACCTTTGATGTGCTGTAAAATGAAATGTCAGGGTCATATATTTTCCTTTGCAATTAGATTGGTGATCTGATTTTGCTCAAAGACAGCCCTAAGTAGTAACTGAACACAGTGGCGGAGCCACCCATATCCAGGGGTAGGCGACTGCCTACCCCTGGATTTTGAAATATGGTACCAACGTCGTATATAGTTGGTTTGGATTGTGTTTTGACTATTTCCGGATTTGAGTTTTGCCTACTCCCGACTAAGTCAAAGCTCTCAATTAGTGAAATTGACCGAGTCACTACAATTTTGGTAGTCTTTCATCAATCTATTTTGAAATATACCGACAAAAGGAAGGTGAATAAGAATGGTATGATAGTGGAACCACAATAAATTTTTTTTTTTTTTTGTGAAAGAAATAGACTAAAATATTTTATAAATTAATATACTGAAATTTAATGTAATGCATGAAATTATTTTTGTTACATTTAACTATTTAAAATGAGCTGAATTTTAATAGAAGAGTCTGTGAACTATGCTGTGAACTATGCTTCAAAGTAAACTTTTGAAAAACCAAGTTTTCGATCTAATTCGGTTGATTTCTACCGATTTTCTCGATTTTAATTCATGGTTAATTACCGGTTCTGCTTCCAATGAAAATCATTTAATAATATTTTATAATTTAATAATTTAAATAAAATAATAATAATAATAATTTATTTTGCCTATCCTGATGAAAATCCTGGCTACGCCACTGACTGAACATACTGGTATTGTTGTGACAGTACAATGTTTCTTGTAATAGAACTGTTTTCCTCAAAATATTTACAGGAAAACACTCAAGATTTGCCTCAAATACTCGAAATTAAGTAAGGCTAAGTAGGATTATTCACAATAGTCTTGTAATTTGCTCAATGAGGTTCAAATTTTATGCACTTCAAAGAAAACTGAATCCAGTAAACCATTGTCAAACAAAACCAAGCTACTCAAAAAGGAGGAGGTAAAAAAAAAACCTCGTGAGACTAAGGCGAGTCTGCGATGCAGTAGCCATTTGTATACTAATCGCACATTGATTTCAGTTCGGTCCAACCAAATCGGAGAGACGAGGCTGCGCGATATCCCAAAAGAGAGAGGAGAAGAAACTGAGAGAGAGTGAAGAGCGTAGCGAGGGAGAGAGAAAGAGAGAGAGGGATCTAGTAACGTGGAGAAATTGTCCGATGATTTTGTATGGGTCAGGAGCGTGAACTGGTGGTCGGGAAGGAACGCATGATTGCGGTTGGTTGATCGATTATGGGCCTGAGATGGGCCTGATGTGAAATGGGAGGTGTTGGATGAGGCCAACGCACCATGACCAGCCGATTATGCCGCACCACAAACAGAATTAGTTGCATGATTGCTTTTGATGTTTACAGTCGGAAATCGGAATCCGAAAACTGATAGATGTATCAATTTCGTGGCAAGGACGATGTTGTTGTTATCATTTTGGTCCCAATAAAAGGTCCAAACGTTAGTAATTCTCGTTTTTATTTTGCAATGTCTGAAAATGAACGGGAGTTTCTCCTGACTCATAAGCATTAAGATTCGTGCATATTTTATCATGTATTCACGATGCATACATTCTGATTTCTGATAAAAATAAATTAAGACCGAATTTTAGAATCGTCCTATCAGTAAGGTACATTAAATTAAGCACTCTCAATTTTGTTAGAAAAATCACAATTGTTAATTTGTTGCATATAAAGAAGTTCATATTTTACTTCATCTGATAAAGTTAATGAAATGTCAAAGATTCAAATCCCATTTTTTTCAGATATCTGATAAATCATTGATTACGATATTAAAGTTATTTGACCTCTAAAAAAAATGCCAGTTTGTAATTTGAATTATTCAAACTAGAACGTCTGATGTGTCCATTATTGAACAAATCCAAAATAATTCTGACTTTAATCCATATAAATGTCAAAGATTTAAATAACATTTATCGCATTGTAGCAGAACGATTAAGAAAACATCATTATGTCATTATTGTACCGCTATTGCGCGTTATAGCGTCGATAGTGCCATAATTTATATGATCTAAAAACGCTATAACGTGTTATTTTAGAACCAAATGCACATAAATATTTGATTTCTGCAATTGTCTATCTAAGTTTTTGAAAAGAAAAGAAAAACGTACATTCAAAATCTTATAGAGCCATGCTTTGGTATAAAAGATTTTAAATGATTTTAAATGAGCCGGATTATTTTACTAGCATGGAAAATTATTATTTGATTAAAGAGTCTATCATTAAGTGTAGTAAAGAACTAAAAATATCGTTGAATATATATAAATATATATATATATATATATATATATATATATAGAGATGGACTTGGGCGAGCCATGGCTCACCAAGCGTTTGTACTCCACGCCTTATTTTCATTTTGAAAGTCCAAATGACCGATCCGAACCGTTAGATGTGATCTCTATATTGAAATATGCTTGGAAACCAAATTTTACATTTTTTGGAATTTGTTTACTATTTATTAAGCATTTTTAAAAATTGCTGTTTTGCTGTGAACAGTAAAAAACAGTAAAATTTTCTGGACCATTGGATCAGAAATTTTAAAAAATACTTAATAAATAGTAAAAAAATTTCAAAAAATATAAAATTTGGTCTCCAAGCACATTTCAATATGGAGAACAAGATGAACGGTTCGGATCGGTTGTTTGAATTTTCAAAATGGCTAAAATGAGCCATGGCTCACCAACGCAAAATAAGCCATGGCTCATTTTAGCCCAACTCTATATATATATATATATATATATATATATATGTGTGTGTGTGTGTGTGTGTGAAGATTTCTCACCAAATGGTATTAGCAAAGAGATTTCGCTATATTAATTAGGATAGTTAAAATAGAAAAAAATAATATGAAAATTGATTCAAATATCTCTCAACTTCATAGTTTAATCGGATAGATTTGTTACTGGAAAGTTATACCTGAATGTATTATATTTCTTCCATATTGTTTTTTTATTAATCAAATTGCTAAAATCAATTTTAATGTTTTTGTTCTAAACAAAAAGGTGATGCATCGGAGAAACTTTCATGTTTTTAAATCTTAATAATGTGGTATCTTCGTTCTCTTTTTCTTTTTTCTTTTTTTTTTCTTTTAAAGAACACATAACAGAGCATAGTTTGTTAAAAATATTGTCATGCGTAAAATAAATATCAAATGTCTACATTAAAAATAATTTGAAAACTTCAAATCAGATATTAAATAATTTGAGAGGTCATCTTAGTATATTACACTGTGCATATATATGACTAACATCTAAAAATAAAGAATATTATCTTCTTGTGCAATTTTTGGACCGAGACATTTGACCCATACTATCTATGTTGCGAATAGTTACAGTGGTAATGAATGTATTATAATGTACACGAACGTCTAATAAAATCAAATGCTACGAATAAAAATATTGTTATATTTAAGAGAAAAATTTGGAATTTGATATTAAACGTTTGATTTTCAAAAAAAATTGTTTTTAGAAATTTAATAAAAAAGATTAACGTTAAATGGATGAACTGCTTTAGTTTTTTGTTTCCATAGAAAGAATGAATATTTTTTTTTGGTTCTTTTTAGAGAAGGAAATATGTGATGTGATGTGACATGACAAACACGTCATGACTTGATCATATCATGTGATCAATTTTTTTTATTCATAATTCAAATCGGTAGACAATTAGAACAAATGTGTGCAACTGAGAGGGGTCGGGTTGGAAAGAGAAGAAGAAAGAGTTCTCCAAACTAGAGAGAAAAGAAGCGTAGGTCGGGATCAGGTAGGTGTTGATTTTGGTGAAGATATTATAACAATGCCTATAAGAGAATTATTTCATCCTCCTATTTCTATAGTTTTATCATATTTTTAGATCTGGATCTAGATGATGAGCCCAGATCCAACATACTGCAGAGTATGACAATTGTCCTACCCTGAATTTTTGAAATTAGTTCTGAAGTATTGAGTTTTGAGCTCTTGCCCTACCCTGAAAAAAATAAATGTCATATCCTGTTGAGTTTATATTTCTCATTATCCATATACAAAGAATTAAGTTTTGGTATTCAATTTCATCATCTCCTCTTTCTCCTCTGTGATTTTTCTTTAATGACAATTTTGAATAATCATTTTAGTACCCACACCTCCGTTCCCACACCGTACCCGCATATTTTTTAACTCAGTCAACCTTCTAATTTGACCATCCTAACTAACAAATTTCTAAAATAGACTCTCTCTCTCTCTCTCTCTTCCCTCACCTCCATTAGCAATATAAATACTTGATTGGATATATATCTACATTACTTATAACATATATTAATATTTTTCATCTGTAATATATAAAATGTTTAACTGATAAATAATTTTCATTTTATTGTTCAATATCAGAATGGATATTGATCTAAATGTGTATTTTTGAGATGATTTATGCATACAAGATATATAATTTTCATTTGATGATAGCTGTATAGTTATAAACACTTTTTGAGATTGTTGTAAGTACAACGTAGTATAGATATAAATACTTTCAATACTTAGATATTAATATTTTCAGTCCCTACATGCAGTTATGGTTCCCCCATGTCATTTGAGTGGTTCCTAATGTGGATACGATGTCAGAAATTTCGAAAAAAATGTGCAGGTACGATTATTTAAAAATAATTAATTTATCATTTGCATTGTTTACTATATAGATATAAATACTTGTGTTCTTTGAACTACATACTTCAAGATTTGACTATTAATATTAAAAAAAAAAGAGTTACAGATTTGAAACGGTTGCGGCCCCCACAAGCAATTATGGCAGTTTAGGTGCGAGTACGACGTTAGAAATTTCAAAAAAAGGTGCGGGTACGATTATTTAAAAATAATTAATTTATCATTTGCATTGTTTACTATATAGATATAAATACTTGTGTTCTTTGGACTACATACTTCAAGATTTGACTATTAATATTAAAAAAAAAAGTTACAGATCTGAAACAGTTGCGGTCCCCACAAGTAGTTATAGCAGTTTAGGTACAGGTACGCAAGTGCGGGTACTCATATCAGCTTTCGACAATTTTATGTTGATTTCCAAATGATTTCTAGGGAAGAAGAAATCCTTTGTCTGCATGGGCATGGAGCACGTGAGCCAACACATTGAGACTGCTCGGTTTTCATAAACCACACGTAGCATGGAAAATAATGAAATAAATGGTAAATGGCCTAGAATTTGAGGGCCCTGTAAAATTAAATGATAGAGAAGAAGAGGTGTGTTGTGCACAACAGATGTGATCCGCTAAGTTTCTTTATTTATTTTTTTGAATGCCTCCATTTCATTATTTTTTGTGCAATAGTGATGCTTTTGAGATGAATTTGTAATTGAGAATAGGAAATTTTAGGTAGAGATTTGTGTAATAGCTTCTGTCATTATTCCTTAAAAATAAAATTAGTAACTAGTCTTGCTTTTGTGTTGTTTTTAAATATGTAACTATTTTTGTTTTTTTTATTATGTAAAGAATAATATTATCATTTTTTTTCTCATCATGTTTTACATATATTTTCGATTATTGAACCTGATTAGTTATTTAAACCTAATTCGATATTTTTTTGCTCTATCCTGAAAAAAATTCTGCATCCGCCCTTAAATGAGCCTACATTATTTTGTTTCTTCTCTTTCGAAGGTGAAATGAGAGAAGCTACTGATTTCTTTTTTCCATTTCTAATTCCTTTTCCGATTTCTTTTTCTTTGAATTAATTAACTATCTGATTCTTGAAGATCTCCACAACAAGAATTGTATTTTGAGTACAAATTTTTTTTTTTCATGATTCAAGTCGTAGGCGAGTACAATAAAATTCTCAAAAATATTGGAATAGCAATACAATAAGCACTTATATCCCATCTTCAACTACCTAAGAATTATACATTGAACAAGTATAGCCAATGCAAGTCCCCACTATTTGTCCCAATTTTGCTAATTTATCAGCCACTTCATTTTGATATATGCTTACATGTTCACATTTGTAATTCCCATTCTCCTTGAGCCTCTTCATTTTGGTATATGTGTATTCGAATCTATATTTATGGATTATCTGCTCCATTATCCGTTTAAGGTAAATTTGATTTTAAATTTTGACATCAATTTACTATCCGTATTCGCATTCGTATCCGCTCATTTCCGTTTACATCCCTATCCCTACTACTTACTAATAAAGTTGATGAATTGACGAAGATTCAAGCTTACTTTTTTCTTTGTTCCTATAAACACTCAAAAGAACTAACATTCCAAGCATCTAATGACACAGATGAACATGACCTAAATCGCTCATTATGATAAGTTATTTGATCTCTAAAAAATGACAATTAATTTTTAATTTCAATTTTTAAACTAAACCAATTGGGTGATCATGTATTAATCAAGTATTCGAAATAATTTTAATTTCTTAAGAACCGGCCTTTAGTATAGTAGCTCAAGACAATGTCTCTCTTAAAGTGAGACGTTGTAAGTTTGACACTAGAATAAAAAAAATATTTATAATTAAGTATTTAAAGGTGAGGCTCTTCAAGTGTATTTCAAAAATCAGTTTGGTAGCAAATGCATGAACTTTTTATCTAAAAAATATTAAAGCTCGACCTAGAATTTTTTATTTTTTCAAAAAAGAAAGAAAGAAAGATCATACTAGCTTCTTCAACATATGTAAATGCACATGTTTTTGGCTTCTGAACTTGTCTATCTCAAGTTTTTGAATAAAAAAAAAAAAAATCTTAAAAACCTTACAGAACCATGCTTTGGTATAAAAGATTTTAACTGGTGAAATGTTAATTAATTAACTTGGACGATTGCTATTTGATTATAAAGTCTGTCATTAAGTGTACGTAGTAAAGAAAATTCATCACGAAATTTTCGTTGAATATATATGTGAAGATTAAATACCGAATAGTATAAACAAAGAGATTTCTCTATATTAATTAGAATAGTTAAAATAGGAAAAAAAATGAAAATTGATTCAAATATCTCTCAATTTAATATATAGTTTAATCGGATAGATTTGTTACTAGAAAGTTAAACCTGAATATATTATATTTTTTTTTCCATATTGCCTTTTTATTAACCAAATTGCTAAAATCAATTTTAATATTTTTTTTCTAAACAAAAAGGTAATGTATCAGAGAAACATTCGTGTTTTTTAATTATAATAATGTGGTGCCTCCAAACCTTTTTTTTTCTTCTTGTTTTTCTAAAATAACACGTAGTGTAGTGTACTATAGTATGTTAAAAATATTAATATTGTCACGTGTACACAAAAAAAAAAAAAAAAACTCGAATTTGATGCTAATATTTTTTTAATTAATGTCTATTCGTTGGTGCGACTATTTATGTCTTTTGAGCCATTGGAGGTCATTTGCAATAATAATTTATCGTCTACCTTTTTATGCTCTGATGTAGTACAACCACATAAAATAGATCTAACGGTGTCTATTTCAAATTGAAAGCCATTAGAACTTAATTTTTTTTTTTATATATAACTCCTGCGAGCGACAGGTGTATCTACGTTGCTTCCTATGCATAAATTTGCCTTTCAATTTTGCATTCTAAACAAAAAAAATAAAAAATCAATTTATTTTATTTGGTACCAAGCTATTGAGTCATCTTGCCAATGATCTTTATTCTATAACATTACTAAAATATTATCATGTGCAGTACCACACATCCAACAATAAAAAAAATGTGATCTTCTTATATAACCAGACTCTTTGGACTGATACATTTGACCTATATATGTTGCAATAGTTATTGTGATAATGAATGTATAATAATGTACACAGACGTTTACTAAATATCAAATGCTACAAAATAATGTTGTGTTTGTTAAGAGAAAATTTCTGAAAAATTAATATTAAATGTCTGATTTTTAGACTTTTTGTTTTTAGAAATTAAATAAAAAGATTATTGAAAAATGGATGGACTGTTTTGGTTTTTGTTTCCATAGAAAGAACAAATAATAGTTTTGGTTTTTTTAGAAAAATAAATACTTGACGTGACTAACACACCGTGACTTGGTCACATCACGTGATCAATTTTTTTTTCACGTGATATGACATGACGTGACTAAAATAATGGTGGATAGTCACGTCACACAAATGATCACGTCACGTGTGGTCGCACCGTGACAACATGACCATTTGTAATTTTAATTTTTTATTACATTTTTTTATTTTATTTTATGCACCATCTTATGAAGAAGAAAAAATAAATTCTAATATTATATGAAATAATATATGGCCACGGTCACATACAATTAAGTAAGAAAAAAATATATTATAGACAGACTGTAATTCTCTCTGTTCCTTAAATCCTAAACCCATTTTCTATTTCTCTCAATCGCAATTCTGTCACTTTTTTCTCTTGGTCCTGCCATCAAAAAAAGGAATTATTGCTGAGTCTTTGCTTTCTCTTCTTTACCCGTTTGACTGACGAGAACTATAAGAGCGGTGATAATTGAAGTGGAGGATCAACTGAATCGAAAATTGAAATATACTATAATTAAACTGACGGGTAATGTGCCTCAAGATTTTGTAAAAAAATATGAATCGGTTAGCATACCCGGCAACTTGATTTTTTTTCTATTATGTTTCTTATGGTGTCATCTTACAAAAATGTACATAATACAAAATTACATAAATGTACGATACTTGATTTTAACTTTCAAATTCAAAATGTGAGGAGCATGTCTGGTTCGTTCTTTACATCTTCACATAAAATTGTACATATGAATTCTAACATTTTAATTTATATGACCCCTCACATTTTTTATTTCTTTTAAAACTAAGCATCCGATCAAAATCTATCGAATCAAATTATACATGTCTATCCATGACTAAATGTGTCTGTGTGACCACATGACGTGACGTAATGTGACATGTCATTTTTGGTCAAATGCGGCCACATCAAGTCACGTCAATAGTCACGTCACGTGACACGCAAGTCACATCACATAACTAACACGCATAACGTGACATGACGTGACGTAATTAGTAACGGCGTGACTTAATTTTCTTTTCTAATTTCTTTTAGTTATTTCTGAATAAATCGAATAGTTAATTTGGTTCCTTTGAAAATATATATATAGTGTATTTTTGAGTCAAAAAAATCTTTAGTTATGTTTAAAGAATTTAAATTATTAATTTGGTTTTTTCTATGGAATCAAAAAGCTAAAATCCTTTATCCATTTTTCTGTATTATTTTTAAAGAGTTTCTAAAAACAAAAAAATTCTTGATTTTAGTCGCACAAATTCTATGGACTATAATACATTTTGGTGTCACAAAATATGGCAGCGGCATGAAAATCAGAAAAGGATACATAACAAGATGACTAAAATTGCAAAATTTAAACAATCCAATAAGCATAGGTCCATCACTAGTTATGAATCATGATCATTACACGCATGAAAGCATTTATGTCTCTTCTTTATTTTATTTCTGGATTAAGACCTCGAAACATATGCTTCTGGGTAAGAAAGGGAAGAAAAAGAAAGAAAATATAAAGAATATTAAATTTCTTACACTTCAAATTAGAAGAGAATAAATTTTAAAGAAATAAATAAAAGAATTCTCCTCACTCCCTTATATCTTAACTTTCTAATATTTATACTTAAAAACAAGACAATTATCTCTCTTTCCCTTTTTTTACTCTCTCTCTCTCTCCTCCTTTTCATTCATCTTACACATTTCTTCCTATACGTCAATTAGTTCATACGTCTATTAGATCAGAACTTTTTGTAAATTAATTTACCACACTCATTCAAATTATTTTTAATTTTTGGTCCAAATTGAGAGAAACAAAGAAACAAAAATAATGACATAATATTGATTAAAAGAAGAAGAAGAGTGCCTATACTTGATTTTCAAAGCCATTGTGGCTTTTTCCTCTTTTAATTATTATGTCATATAAACTATAGTACTGTTTACATCACTAACTATGAAGATTTCATAACCTTTTATACCTCACAAATATATTGCCTATACCCTCCCTGTCAAAATGAACTGCTTGCTACCAGCTTTTCCTTTATACTATTTACATTTAAAAATGACAAATATTAAAGAGCTTTACCCTCTATTTCTTTTCAAAAGTACACAAAACTATAACTGCTTTTCTTCACCTATTTTTATGCATGGCTTTTGCTGCTTGATTAGAAATATTCTTTGTGGAAATGGAATCGTGTTGTTGTCTTGTGGCTCATTTCATTTGACAATTTTCTTAATTCTTTAGCTAGTGTCGGTACTCCGCAATAAAATACCCCTGCATCCACAAAATTTACTTGAATGAGTTCATAATTCTTTCTAAATATATAAATACAGTATTTTCAATGCAGTAATGCAAATACCATAATAGTAATAAAATGCAGAATATTAATAAATTTTAGAGCTATTATATAGGATAAATTTAAGGCATGAAATACTGAATTTGAAAGATTTTAAGTTATATATATGTTTTTACTATAAAAATCAGCAACATTATACCTAACTTGGCTAAAGATTGAAACAAATAAATAAGAAAATTAATAAATTTGGGGAAAAATATACAACCTACGGTGGCATTGGGATGCTTTGATGCTAGTCTGGTAAAGACTTCTTTCCAGTTCGGTCTCGCAAAGTGCGTCCTTACCTGTATAGGTAACAATATTTCTTCAATTATTTGTGCAAAATCAACATATTAGTGAGTGTCTCGTTGATGAATAATTAAGCCCACCCAAGCTTTGTTTTTAAATTATACCCAATATTTGCTGTATGTGCAATCCTATTAAATAGTTAACACTGGCATATATGGTTAGATCCTTAACAGAAGACCCTAAAATATTGGGAAATGGTGCATAATATTGGCCAATTATGCAAGTTTATATTAAATTTGCAGGTTAGGCAACCAAGTATTCTTGCATAATTCACTATCCTAATTTTGGAGGCAACTCGAGAAAACTAGATACATACTCTGGTGCCAGAGACGATGTCGACACCATTTTTAGCATGGTTGAGAGCTTGAACCATTGTCAAGAGAGTTGTTCTTGCATCCCGCTCCTCATACACGCTTGTCAAGTAATTATGCAACTCAATTACTCCCTGTACAAAACCATTTACACTTTCATATATCAGCGTTGAAATTTTAGACATCCCAGAATATTTCCAAAATTGGTGTAAGGAATGAGGGGTAATTCTGTCAAATTAGGTTAAGAAGACAATAAGGTTAATTAAAATAAATTGATGGGTTAATTATGCTCCATTGGACAACATTTGTCCCAAAACAGTTACACAAACATGATAAAGGAAATATTACCTTTTTGTCCATTTCGGCAACCTCATTCATAACTCCTTTGAACCACTCAAACGAGCCGGGTTCACGGGTGACCCAGTAGAAATGTGCACAACTTGTTCTATATATGCGTTTCTTGCTACTTGATGTTGACAGACTACTGTTCACACTGTCTTCTGACCTACTTGTTTCCATTGCCAAATCCTTTTGTGTGAAAAAAAATAAAAAAATAATGTCCAAGTTTTAGAAGTTCCATCTTATTTGTGGTGTATTTCTACAAAGTTTTACAATTTGAGTTCATTATCTTGTGTAACTATTTTCGTCTATTCATTGTGCAATTCATGTTAAATGAGGCTGAATTGGGATAAAATTAGGCTTAATTCACACATGCTAGTTAGGGTAGTAAATTGATGCTTCATTGGCTCAAGTGAGGTTAACCAAGGCAAATTGGTTACATCTACCTAAATTCCAGAACCTAATTAATTTAGTTGACGCTAATTGGTTTCTTGGTTCAATAATACACTGATCCAGTACCTTCGGTATTAGGACTAGTACAATTTAATGCCTTTCAAAATGGTTGTACCTGCCAAAATTGCAATGGTTGATTTCAGACAAGAGTAACCAATAGGCAAGTACTGGTACATACTATTACAAGCAATGATTATCGGCAATTACCTACGCCGACAGAAAAATGCAAAAAGAAAATACAATGCATGTATATTACAACTACACAACTATATTGACTAACACGCCCTGGCTGAAATCAAAATAATAAAGAGCTCGAAGGGTTGAGAATTAAAAATGTTACCATCAATTCATCGGCTATTTTGATATTGTTTAGAAGGTCTCTGAGGATGCTAATGAAAGGTGTTGCACCAATGCCAAGACCAACAAGTAGTAGCACATCATAGTTCCTAAAATCTTGTGCTGGCGCACCATATGGACCATCTACTAGCAATCTTGGCATGCTGCATGCATAAATAAAAATGAATAAATAATTTAAGCTGAAGAGAGGGCTAATTGGTTAAAGTTAATTATTTTTCTGATTTCAATATTAACAAGAATCGTGATGAAATAAATACGGTACCAGAAAAAATAGTATACCAAAGAAAGGTATGTTTGTTTAGTAAAAGAGAGATTATTGCCTACTTATCCCTTAACTTTTAATGAATTAATATTAAAATTAGCTTATTTGGGATGAGTATACCTGGAAACAAAATGTTATGGTAAACAGACATAATTTTCTTGGTCAAAAGTATCAACAACAAATGTATGCTTATTGATTTATGAAAATAGAAACCTGATTAAACAGAATTTACAAGGGATTTCTAACCTTCTTTGTTCTACTGCCCCAAATTCATTGAATGAGGTACGTCCAATCGAACATGGAGAAAAATAGTTCTCTATAAAAATGCGTTTGAGCTCGTGTGTCCAGTCTCCATTGGTTCTTATGTGAACACTTATATAATCATCTCCCGGTGCTGAGGTAATGGAGAAAGGGTGCCTATAAGAACAACAGACATAATTAGTTCCCAAGTAATGTGATATAATTTTAATAGTTCACACCCACGTATTATATTATATTAGTGGATTATTTGTGTAATCTTTTGTCTTAACATAAAATTTGGAAGATTAACTTTTAGCTGATCTTTTCCTATTTTTTTTAGTACAATACAAGCTTCTGCCAAAAAGAAAATCCCGAGTTTTCAATCCGATCAGCAGCCGTTGCCGTTGCCGATTCTGGTTCCGATTTTCAGAGGCATGAAATTCGATCACTGGATTGCTATCGTAGTATGTTTTTAATTTTCACCTGAACTCATAACATAAGTTGGGCAATTGTTGTAACTAAACCAATATTTGGGTATTATTTGCCAAATAACATAATTTGCATTATACCTAATATTCATATATTACATGATGTAGGAGGAGAGAGATGAGAAATCAAACCATTCAAATGGAGAGATGGTGGGGCACTGAAGAAATATGTACTGTCCACTCCGGTACCGAAATCCATATGGTTTCGACATTGTTATAGTTAGCACGCTACCAGGAAGCAAAGACACCTATATCATCCAAGTGTAAGAAATGGACAATTAGTTTATATTGATTACTAAAAGAATATATCATGATCAAATTATTGGCAGATTAGTAGAAACACATTATTTATTTGAAATAATAATCCACCAGGAAATTATTTTAAAATTGTATTACCTTTAAAATCTTAACTGCGTATGCCTTGGAGCGAAGGGCTCGTAATGTGCGTTCACCGACATATATTAGCAATGGGATTGAGATGTACATCCATGTCTGTTACAAAAAATGCAAGATTAATAAAAAACCAATAAATTAAGGGTTTCCAAAAAATTAAAGAGTGATTTGTGTGTTTTACAAATAAGACAACTCTTGTTCTAGCCTAGCTAGGATCGATGCAATTTCCTGGGGTTTAATTAAAAGACAAATCCATGTTAATCTGCCAAACCATAACTATTATATGAACTTCAAAAGATCTTAAGCACTAGAATTCTCCTAAAGTTTCATAACTAATTATATATTTTTTAAATTTGTTTTGATTTTTTCTTAAAGTGGTCCACATTGGTTGTGTCATTTTCACTTCAGCATTATAACCAAATATAACCGAACCAAAAGGTTCTTCAATTGCATAATTTTGCCTCAGAACAGACAAGACAAGGGTACATCATTTAGAAAAGTAAACTTATCAGAGAAGTGAGGAGGATGATGAACTTGCATTGTTTGAATCTTTGAAATTTTTTTTTTGTTGCTTTGACTGATTTAACTTCATTCACAAGCAACAAATATCATGATACCCCTCCCCCCACCCTCCCCCCCCCACCCCAAACCCCAATTCGGCAATTCCACTTGATCCCTATCTACTCTGTTTAGTTTTTTTGCAAATTGCACCCTGTACTTTGCTAATATCGGCAAACGGCACCTAGTCGCTTTTTTTTTCTTGTGTTATATACTAAAATTTTCACACAAAATTGCAAGAATAGATATCTAGTACTGGATTTGGACATGAAAGAGACTTAATGGAACTTAATTAAACCCACTCAAATGGACCCAACCACTTTAATCTGACCCATGCCACTAAAATTCAACTCAAAAATGTACAATGCATTATATGTTTGATTGGATACAGTTCTATTCATGCATTATATGGTCCCAACTTGCTACTTATCATATATCACACCTAATTACTCAATTAGTCAAGTTTGTGTAGTTTTTATATCACTTTTTCAGCACTAATAGACCCCTCATTTCACCATACCAGTGGCATCTTAGCCAATTCCAAATTAATGATAGCTGCTAAAAGTTATAATATATGATATTAATTAGAGTAGTTACTGTATCTAATCCTAACCATTAATTTATGAACTGGAAAGGGTATAAAGGTCACAGAGAAAACTGGCCCCACAATAAGAAATTGTCTTCACTTAATGGAGAATCAATGGGGCTCCCTGTTATCTGTCCACACAATGATCTGTGCTAGGATTTGTTAGACAAGGGCCCACTTGCCAGACTAGAGGGCTGAATTTTAGTCACTATTTAGTTCTTCTATGACCTTGACCCATGTAAAATTCATGCACAAATTAAAGAACCCATTTGCCTTGTACTTGTAATATTAAACCTAGATGAAGATAAAAACATTTTTTTCTGTATATGCTGTAAATATGCATAATATGTATTACTGCACTAATACTAAATTAAAATTTTCAAAAGAACCAAGGAATACAGTGTGGACAAATGACAAAACAACCTCTAGATTGCATTAGATATATTACAAAAAGTGAATTTAAGTTTGAACAGTAGGCCAAAATAACTCAACCCAACAAAACATGTGAGAAGAGAACCAAATCTCTTTCTAGGTGTGGGGCTTATTCTTAAAAATATAAATATACTAAAGATTGTCTAGGTTTGGTAAGCAAATCACCAAATGTGATTATATAAGATAACTAAACATTAGGTATAGTTATTAGTTACAAAGCCTATGTTCAAATTTCAAATGAAGACCATTTTGAATTACATGATACAAACTACAGGTTGCTCAAATTTTTCTGTTGTGATACCTACAGATATTTGAATTTCTCTTCTCTTTATTTTTTGGAAAAAAAAATATCAAGATAGAATTTTTAATGTATCATACTTGTAATCATATAATTAAACTGGTAACACTGTTCCAGTTCTAGAATAAAAGACATTTATTTTTGGACTACAATTTGACATCTTGAAAGAAAACTTGTGCAAATTGCTGGTTTTTAGGCACAATGAAAAGTTGATTAACAAAAAAAAATTATGTGAAAACAATGAAAATAAAATTTTGCAAATTGGTGAGACCCTTATTAAGTAGTACTTGTTTTTATTATTATAAGTTTGAAAGGAAGCAAAAGTCTTAACCACATGCACCAAACTAAGAAGCAATTAAAGGTTCCAAGAAGGAATAAACTATTCAGCCATGTGATGGGGTCAAAGCTTATTCTTGGAATTAATTGCTGTCTTGACAGCGCACAATATAAGATAAAAAAGGAATAAAATTTTGAATGTTAGTCTCCAAAATCAAAGGTCTAGAATAAATTATTTATTGAAAGCACTGTCTCTTTCATTGGATTCTTCAAGACCATAAAAAATATAATAATTTTGGGACCAGAACATTATCTTCAAATTAACTGGCACATTCATATTTGTTAGAATTTTTTTTTTTTTCTATGGTAGATCAACTGTCACTGATTGAAGTATACATTTTTTCCCTAAATGTTTCTTGCAAAAAAGACGAAGATTTAAAGCATTTACAAATTTGGTCCACATGTTCTTAGGTAACTTCTAAGAAAATTCAATGAACAAAAAGTTAATTGAGTTACCTTGTAATCAAGTCTAGATTAGAAAATTATATGCCAAGAAACAAAATTGATTGAAAAAAATTAATCAAATAAAGTTCTTGGAAACAAAATAGAAGTCATTCATAGAATAAATGTAGTGGTGTCAGTGTCGGTGCTTGAAAAGTGACAAAATTTAGGTCAAAAGTAAATACAAACCAATTATATGGAGAATTCCACCATTTAATTCCCTCGTAGTCTACACGTTTGTTTTAGTCAATAGAAATATCTTATCAACTTTTGAACCTTATAAATGTGACTTCAAATGAATGTTGACTTCTTAGTACAAAGTTTGTGACTTTTGTTTATTTGTGAAAATGTCGTAGATACATCTGTCTATTCTCCAACAAATTTGACAAGGAAATGTGGAATTTTTCTTCTTGTCAAATTGGTATCAAAATAGAGCTTTTCAGGAAATAATATTTATCTAATTAGATACTGATCAAGGTACTATACATAATTCAGGCATAATTTGAAAACATAATTATCTGAAAGATGAGTTTCATAGAGATAAGATATATCTTGTCTTTATTTGTGCAAATGTGGTTGATACAATATCTGTCTATTGTCCAACAAATTTGACAAGGAAATGTGGAATTTTTTTCTTGTAAAATTGTTATCAAAATAGAGTTTTTCAGGAAATAATATTTATCTAATTAGATACTCATCAAGGTACTATACATAATCCTCTGAAATATGAGTTTCATAGAGATAAGATATATGCTTATATATATACAATTAGCAAATAATTGTTCTCCTATTAAAATTTAGAATAAACCATAAAGGCCTATTAGAGTCATATGTGTCTAGAAATATAGGTACTCTTTATAACCTTCTACAAACTTTCTCTTATGTTCAAGTACCAATCACTATCCCTGATTTGTACACAAAGAATAAAGACATCCTTCAATTATGGTTGTCGCCATATAAACATATAATATCAATATAACACATACGAAAAAAACAAAGAACATCCTTCAATTATGGTTGTCTCCATATCAACCCAATATAACACATACACAAAAATACAAAGAATCTATAATTTGTGATGTATGATGTCTTATATTCTCATAAGAATTCAACACATATATTTTATAATTTGGAAAGTACTTGCCATAATGGATGGATAGAAGATTTGAATTATGGCATTGTATAATTATGTTTATTATTCTTTTAATCTCACCGATCACCTTTTAGATGATTACATACTTACATTTTAAGATTTTAATAAATAATTCTTCTGATCAAATAAAAAGTTACGAAATTTTGATATAAAACTGGTATTTTTTTTTTTATTCATAATTTTATAAGATTCTATTGGAAATTCTAGCAAAACAAAAGATGATAAGATATTAGACAACTAACTTGTATGTTCTTCAACTTGTAAATGCACAAATTTCAGTTCCAAGGGACTCCTTGCAAAAATCAATTATTGGTTGGAAGTTGAAACCAAAACAAATTTTGTTATTTTATTTCAGATCTAAATTTGGAGGTCTAGTTCAATATTTTTTTTCTGAGAAAGAAACATTTATCCCTTACATATATCTATATTTGAAGGAAAAATAAATATGTTTTCCCAAGCCCTATGCAAATGCACTATTATAGAGGGACCATTTTGTAAAATAAGGAAAAGGAGCTAGTGCCGTGGTGGAAAGAACAGAGCATATATTTCCTTGTTTGTTTAGTTTTTATTGGGAGTTGATTGAGACGCTCCTTTCACGCATCAATCTTCACATTACTACTATATTCACCAATGTTTATGTAATGTAAGAACTAGTTAGTAGCTCCGTCTTTATCTCATATTTAGTTAAAAGTACTATTGGTACCATATCTTTTTATTTCTCTCTCTTTCCATTTGCATAGCTGTCACCATGCATAACATACTTCGTTGACCCCTCACTATTACAGTATTACCCCACAAACCAAACCCTAAGTACTTTTCATGAATCATGTTTATTTACCCATAAATTTTTGATATATTTTTTTATAAGATTTTTTTAAATATATTTATGAACTATGGATATATCTTATAAATAATTAACTTGTGGATGTATTTCAAAAGTTGATTTTGATCATAAAAAATTCTGAGCATATTTTAATCAAGGTACTAAAAGATAAGCAAGGGCATATATATATACAGTCATTATACTGGGCATGATGGCATTTCTGTCATCTATCATTTAAAAAGTATATGATCCCTATCTTATGCAGTAGACTGATGTGAACACAAGAAAAGAAAAATGATCCCAATTATTGGTAAGCATTTCACAATTAATTACTCACAAGGACCATTTGGCAAATATATACAAGTAGCAAAATATTAAGGAGGGATCAAAATTGCGTACCGTTCGTTGGTACCACTTGTGAACTAGAAACATGAAGTATCCATGAACGAGAAGCAACGCATAAACAACCCCTAGGAGGTGGTGAGAGTACCAAAAGGCATTGAAGCCGCTAAGCCGGTTCAACGGAAATGGTAGCTTCATACCATTTTTTCTAAACGGGTGTGTTGCCAAAGTGAATGATATAGTCATCAAAACCACCATAATAACTCCCGTTATACCTGTCAGAAAAAAAAATTGAGTCACAAAATTAAATTATTAAGCAACAAATAACGGTCTATTTTTTAAAATTAAAAATGATATAAGCTGTATATATTGATACACAATCTATCTAAACTATGTACAATATTGCACTAAATAATTTTCTTGTAATTATATATCTTCTCATAATATTAAATTTTATACTATTAACTGTAATTAATTACAAATATTACCTTCAATGCCAACTAGTAGACTAGTGTAGGTGGGTTTGACGGGACCGAAATCTCGCTCGACCCACCTATACTGATCAGGAGTAGAATTGATTACGCGTGGAAAATCACAGGCAAGATGGTTACCGGCATGGAGTGTGATGCCGACCACAATGGCCGTTGCAATCATCTGAAAATAAAAGAAGGGAGAAAAGATAAAGAAAAAAGGTCAATGTGAAGGTGATAGGAGGCTTTCTTTTTCTTGTCAGTATTCACAAGGACTCATTTTGGAGACCCATAACATCACCAATCTTTACATGACACTTTTGCATAATCACCCCTACGTTTTATTGTTCTATTTGTTGAACACTAAATGTATATTACTTTGTATATCTGCAGCTTCATATTACATTCTCATCCAACTATCCAAGGGTGAGAATGTAATATGAGAAACTGAAAGGGGTAGAAATGAAAAAAAAGGAGGTAATTAAATAGAGTCACGGTCAATCTCGTAGCGACGCTGTGACGCACCACCCACCGGTTCTGAAGGCGACGATCATGACGGTAACGCCGCTGTCGCTCTTCGCCGATAGCCATAGAATCGACCGCAATAACTAGAATTCCCTTTCTATTACGGCAACTGTAAAGTCAAACGTGTAGCGAGTGACTGCGTACGGTAATAAAAATCAATAAATGATCCGGGATACGGACAAGAAGCAAATGAAAGCTGGCGAAGAAGAATCGGATTCGAACTATCGAATGCGACAGCCTTGCAGGGACTTCTCTTCGCTTTGTGGGTCCCACCAATCATTGGACCACGTGTCATAGTATTTGGGCAATATTGGGGGATGGCAAATGAACAGGTGGGCCGCGAATTTTCGGATCCTTGTCGTTTTTACCTCAGTTTCACTGTATCTGAAACACTGTAGTATACTGTATTGTTAAGTTATTTGTCTTCGTTGACCCGCTACAAATATGGTTATAGATGTGCACTGAAAATTTCTAGCTGAAGCTCGAAGTATTCGGTCCCAAGACTAAAGATTCTAATGGGAGCACCAAATGCTCCCTGATTGGACCGCCATATGGGACCGAGAGGATTTGCGGCGACGAGATAGGATATAGGTCGTTAGTTGTAGAAAATCCAAAGAAAAATTATCTGGCAAATTATGATTTTCTGTATCGAGTTCTGCAATCCAACCCGGAATAAGTGTTCTAATCCAATTGACAGTCACTCGTTACACAATATTTTACTCAAAGGTCGTTGCAGATTTTCATCCACGTGGACAATTAAGAAAAAGGCGCGGGCCACATGCATTCTAAAGTGACAGGTGAACGACTATGGGTTCCAGAACTCAGTCTTCTGTTCATATCCCTCCTCTCCATTTTATAAATTCAAACCGTCTCAAGTCATGAAATCTAACCTATGATGGATAACTGGACATCTCCGGTTCAAAATATTGGAGGGAAATATGAGTTCGTTATAAAAAGGAAATTTCGCGCGTACCTTGTGAAAGGTGATACTATCGTCGAAGGGAACAAAATACCGGGCCCAGGTGGACCGGAGCCAGGTGAGTGTGTTGCGGCACACAGGCAGGAGCACCAACGCCATGTTCAGCTTCAGCGTCTCGGCCGCACCCTTGGCCGTCGGCAAGCAATATCCCATCACCCGAAATGCTGTCATGCGTCGATACTGCATGAACTTCCAAACGAACAATGCCGCCATCATCGCCACCCAGAGAAAAATGACCCAGGTGCGGCGCCAGTTCTCCTGTGTCACGTACCGAACTTTGGAAAATGCACGTCGAATTGGAATGTGGCATCGGAATTTGAATCTTGGTATGGTTTGGGAGTCGAAACCGTTCTCGTTGGCGCATGTGCCGGTGCCATCTACGTTACCGGTGTTGCCCAAATTTCGGCTCCAATTGGCGCCGCTAGCGGTACTCAACGGCCTACTGTAGTTCATATATGTGTCTCTTTGGAGCAATAGTGCCTCTAACTGCCATAGCTGTGTTAATTCAACAACAAAATGAGAAATGAGAAATTAATGTTGCTAAATATATATTCAACACATGCAATTATTATAATTTTATATTAATATATATATATATATAGGTACCTCAATGTAGCCTAGATTCTCTGGATCGAGTTCTTCCATTATAAGGGAAGCATATTCCTCTGCTTGCTCCTTTAGTTTGGCTAACTTATTTGCCGACGCGCTAAGTACAATCAACTGTCATTTTCAAACCAAAATTTACTCTTGTTATTTCTCCCAAATTACTATGATTTCTTTCAACGGCAAGTAGCTAGGATTTAATAAATTGTACAATCAAGCAATCAAATAGCAAAAAAATAATAATATATATATATGTTATTTCTCAATTCAGACCGACAACTGTCCCCATACCACAAGGCAGTTGATCGATCAATCGCTTGATTATGTAAACCATTAATTGATAAACAAATTTAAAAAAAAAAAGCGACTCCGACGTCTATGACTATGACCCTACTTTAGAACAGAAGGGAAATTTCCTTTCAATTTTGAAAAATATTATTATAGTTGTAATAAAAAATTTAAAAGAAGACACTAATTACTCAGTGGCATATAATACTCAAAAATGCCCTCACCTTTTAAAAAATTGCAAATAACAAAAAGTTCCTCAAAATTGATGAACCAAATAATTAACTTTTAAAATAATATATAAAAAAAAAAAAAAAAAAAATATGAATTAGTGTTAAGGGGTCCTTATTTAAAGAAACAAGAAGGACATCATGCAACCAAATGCAGGGCTCTTTCATAAATTAAGTATAAGTCAAGTGTCCTAGTCAAATATTTCCATAATGATCAATATTTAATACTAACCTCTTGTACTTCCTCCCTTGTAATCCTCCCATCCACATTGGTATCTACCCTGCATTAAAATCACACCAGAAATTAACCACCAAACTAATCCAATGTCAACCTCAGTTTAAAAATATTCAATTCAATGCAATTCATCATGCAATTAACTCATACATGTCAAAGAAGATCTGAAGCCTAGCATCAAAGCTCTGATCTGAGATCTGAAGCCAGAAATCATACAACTCCTCCTTTGTTATTCTCTCTATATTTTGCCGGCGACGTCGCGCCAAAGCGTCGAAAATTCCGACGGCGAAATCCTTCGAATCAATCATTCCTAAAAATCAAAATCAAAATTGAAAAAAAAAAAAATATCAACACACAATTCAAAAACAGAGCAAAAGGATGAGACAGAGTATAGAGGGAAGCAAAAAGTAAAGAAAAAATTATAAACACCTATACATTCTCCAAAATCATCTCTTGAAAGCATTCCGTCTTTCGCTAGCTTGTAAAACCGCTCTTCGACCCGCCGCCACATCTCAGCCGCCTCGACCGAACCGGTTGTCCTGCTAATAAACCGCAACCCCTTGAGTGCTCTCTGTGCTCCCGATCGACTCCTGTTTAACTTCGCCTGAACTCTCCTCTTCTCTCTCGCCGTCAATGCTGCTGTTGTTGCTGCCGTCACCATTTCCCTCTCTACCGAGCTTGAACGGCACGGAGACGGTGACCGCAACCACGCGAATTTCTTCCTTATTCTAGATGAAGTCGAGGAGCTCCTACTCAGACTGCGCCCAGGTTGCGCTTCCGGAGTGGCCCCACCCATTCCCATTCCGCCATACAATGCGGCAGAGGTCGGTGTCACGCTTCGTACCACCATTGATTCTTCATCTAATTCCAGCATCACCTCCACCAATTCGCTCTGGTCGTTTAAAAACATCGGGAGTATCCCATCCGAGCCATCGTACGCAGTCGTGAAGGATTCGTTGTCGGATTCCATGTCTTCCGCTAAGAAATCGGCGATGCGGCGGTGGCCACTGGTTCTTCTACTGCTGCTTCCTCTTGAAGGAGTTCGCATTTTTTGAAGTAGCCACCTCTTTTTTTCTTTTATTACTTGGCTTCTCTGTCAAGTTTGGAGTTTGTGCACTTCTCCTTTTTTTAAAGGATTAAAATTTTGTTTTCCAATTGCTTGGTTTTCTCACCTTCTTCAAACAAACTCCAATGGCAAGAATTCAACGGAGGTGGCACCCAACAGGGTGGTTGGGATTCGTTGTAGAAAATCTGAAGAGGAGAGATAGAGAAGAGAGAGAGAGAGAGAGAGAGGAGCCCAGGAGAGAAATAAACCTGAGCTTCTTTCTTTTGTTAATTAAACCATAGATGTAATGTAACTAATAATGTAGTAATACGGCTAGTAATTTAACGGGATGCAATATTTATAAGTTGGGTGAGCAATTATTGTGAGGTCAAATTTAAAAGGTGCTTGTAAAGTAGAGCGCGTATATTAGCTCACACTCTCTCCTGAAATCTAGTGCGTCGGATCTAAGATCAACGGTGTCAGATGGGACACGTAGGAAGAGAGAGAGAGAGAGAGGAGCTATAAATGAACCCACGGCTGTAGGGACTGAATCAGGGAAGTCTAAGTATATACAAACTGTGGGTCAACCGGTAATTAGAGACTAAATTGGGTATTGCCGTATTGAGCGGTGCTTCTCTTTTTAAATTATTACCGGTGATTACCGGTTACTCCGGTAATTGCGTTATGATGCCTTCTAGTTTCTACTAACATGGGCACCACCAACCCCCACAAATGAGCAAACGTGTCATTAATTCAATTTTTTTATTTTTTTATTTTTGTATGGAGATTGAGCTAATGTATATGTCATGAATTAATAAAATTATTGCTTTGTTGAACTAATATGTTTTTATAATCTTGTCAGAGCGTTTCTGATAATTGGTTACATAGTCATATGTATACAGAAATATTGATGCATGCATTTATTTCATGGCAGGGTCTTAGGTTAACTAATCATGATCATATGCTGTCTATTTTATACGAGACAGTTAATTACTCGTGACAATAAAGAGGGTTTTTAGTAAATGTCAAATTGATTCTATACCTACTACTGAAAGCGGTAGCAACAACATCTTTGACCGAATTGCCCCTGGGTTGTTTTCGCAAAATTTGGTCAAAGAGAGATAAAAAATAAATGGAGGACTACAGTGAAAATAATCAATTTACAGTTCATGTAATTGTGGTGCTTATTAACTGGTTAGTTAAGTCACACCTTGTTAAACAAAAATGATGAAGCATGTATGTGAGGTGCTAGAAGCTTCTAGAAGCTCCATAACGTACAGCAAAGTTTTAAAAATTATTAATTGTATTGATTTTGCAAAACAATTTGAACAAGATGCATATAAAAATAAATAGCAAACATGTTGAAAACATATTCAATTCTATTAAATGCATGTATGATGCAATATAAAAACAAACTTGTTGCTGAAATATTTTAGACGAATTTGCTATTTTTTCCGTACCAGAAAAGCCATAAGAAATAGTTTTGAAAAAAGAATTAAAAATCCAAATTCCGAAATCTCAAAGAGGAAAAGGACATTTGTTTTATAATTTTTCTATAAGCGGGGCCTATAAACTAAAATTTAACATTCATCAATAGCTTTTCTTACATGAAAAAGGAAAAAAAAAAAATTGTGCATGTGTTTGAGCATTTTTTGTAATCCCAAATATATATGTATTGGCTTAAAAAGAAACAAAACAAGACTTCAATATATAGAGAGAAAAATGTCAAACATGCAGTTGTGAGGAATGTATAATGAAGTCAAAATATATAGCAAAAATCACTATTTTTTTTGGAGCCTGATAGTTGTACCTTAAACAAAATCTCCGAGAGTGTCTCCCAAGTAGTTTAATAGAAAAAACTTTCAATGTTATCTAACTTCTATTTTCAGCGCTAATATCCAAACATTTAAAGCTCTGTTTATAACATTTTATAATGCTACTTGCAAGCATTAAAATTCTAAATCTATATAGTATTAACTCCTAATTACTTTTGTTTTCAAACCAAAAACGGAAAGATTCATTTCACTCACTTTTTTTTATTTTTTCTCTGATCATTCTCATCTATTTTCTCGACAATCCGTGATGAATTTTGCAAATCTAAAAATATGAATATTTTTATCTGATTTTCTCTTTCAAATGAGATCCATGAAGAATAACTTTCGAATTATATTTGTGTCGTAATTTTTTTTTACCACTTTAAATCTTTGTGACTTTCAACATATAACCCTCATATACAAAGAATTAAAACCTCAACAATAACATTTCAAAACATATAAACCTCAACAATAACACTGCATTTACAAAGCTCATTTATAAAACATATAAACCTCATGTACAAAAACTTGAAAATTTAAAGTGCTCATGAGTTTTACTTTAAAATTACTCAAAAGTATATTTTTTCATGGATCTTATTTAAAAGATAAAATCGAATAGAAAACGTTATTATTTTTAGATTCGTAAAATTCATCACGGATCATGGAGAAAATAAATTATAATGATCAAAGAAAAATAAAAAAGAGTGGGTGAAAAGAATCTTTCGATTTTTAGCTTGAAGACAAAAGTAGTTAGGAGTTAAAACTATGCATATTAAGAATTTTAATCATTCAGACAGAGATTTACATGCTGAGTAACATTGTAAAATGTTATAAATATAGCTTTAAATGTTTTGATATTAGTGCTGAAAATGAAAGTTAGGCAACATTAAAAGTTTTTTCTGTTAAACTACTTGGGGAACGCGCTCGGATATGATGGCTTGGGGTACTATAACATTTTTTTTTTTAAATGAAAAAAGTAAAAATAAAGTAGTCATTTTTCAGATTTAACTTAATACTTAGCTGCAACTATTACCACCACCTCAAAATTCAACAAACCTGATAACCTAGACTAATGAAAAGTGTTTAAAATCTAATACACTATCTCTGTGGATCGACACCCCAATCCATATTATACGATAGGATCATACGTTTGTAATTTGAACGTAAGTAAAAATTAGAGTTTATAAATACTAAAAGTTAGTAGTATCATTTTAGTCCATCACATTACTACATACCGAATTTTTTATAAATATTTAAAAAAAAATTAAATTTCAGAAAATAACCAAAGTTGGGGTAGATTTCGAAATCTACCCAAACCGCAAAAAACAATTACGGTAATTCAGTCTAAAATTGTAAAAAAAAATTGCGATTTTAGAATTCCAAAATCACGGTTTAAAAAAAAACACAAAAAAATTTTGCGGCTCCAATTTTTTTTTTTTCATTTTTCAGAATTTTTTAAATAGAAATATTTATAATTTATTTATTTTTTGTATTGAAATATTAGAAATACTTAATATATTTCTTTGAAAATAGATGTAATACTATATAATTTAATTTATTAGAAAGACTGCTACAAATAACCCGGTTCAACATTTTTCGTGCCGGATTTTTTGCGACTGTAAGAAAAATTAATATATTTCTTTATGTGTTATTGGAAAAAAAATAAAAATGCTTGAATTCTCAGTTATTAATCCCAGTTCAAAAGTCACTTCTAAGTAAATACATAAAATATTGTCATCCTTATAGTGCATTTATTTTCTAAAAAGTTGTATCTATTTCTGATAAAAAAAACAAATATTTTAAGTCATTTAATGATTGTTATTAAAAAGAATTCTCAAAATAGATATAAATTTTATAAATTAAATGTACTAGAAGGATCACAATATTTTTTTATATTACCTATAAGTGAATTTTAAACCAGGATCAATAATTCAGAATCCAAGCATTTTTATTTTTTCTAATAACTCATAAAGAAATATATTAATTTTTCTTATAACCGCAAAAAATCTGGCACTAAAAATATTGATCCGGGTTATTTGTAGCAGTCTTTCTAATAAATCAAATTATATAATATTCAATCTATTTTCAAAGAAATATATTAAATATTTTTAATATTTCAATGCAAAAAATAAATAAATTATAAAAGTTGTATTTAAATAAAAATAAAAAAAAAATAAAAAAAAATTGGAATCGCAAATTTTTTTTACGGTTTTATTTTTAAGCCGCTGGTTTTGGAATTCCAATACTACAAAATGTTTTTGCAGTTTTAGATAGAATTACCGCAAAAAAAATTTATAGTTTGGGTAGATTTCGAAATCTAATGCAACTTTGGTTAATTTTTTAAATCTAATTATTTGTTTGGATATTTATAAAAAAATCGGTAATATATACATAACATGGGAAATAGTTGAAATTGAAATGTCGGTTCCTAAATAAGAACATTTATGTATGGTATTCTCATTATAACAATTATCACCATTTAGGAACGCAACTGCAGAAATTTTAAGAGTGGGGTAATGGCGCATTGTTTTAAGAGTGGGGTAATGTTGCATTGCAATGCATAGGTTTTTTAATTATTTGCTATATTTTTAATTTTTTTGAAAATTATTGTTTTCAGAAATTTCTGGATCATAAAAAATAAAAATAAAATTTTAACAAAAAATAACAAACAATTTTAAAAAAAAATGTAAAATTAGATCTCCAAACACATTTTAATATGAAAATAGAGTTGAACGTTTGAATCAGTTATTTAGAGTTCAAATCCAATAATTTAGAATCTAATCCACAAGAGAGACCATACATAACACATTGCAATTAATGTACCATAGGAAGTGAAATTGAGACAGTTGTAAAATATGAACTAGGAAGTGAAATTGTAATATTAAAAGGTTTTGACTTTTGATAGATAGATAGATAGAATGAATCCAAATTCCAAAGTAGATAAAATGAGCACCTACGCCTTGCTCAATACACATTTATGACACCAAAACCAAAAAACAATCAAATCTGCCAGCTTGCTAAAAGCCTGAAACGCCTACAACCTATTTTCTATGAATGGATAGAGATTCATTATATCTTAATGATTTTGACAAAGATTGTATAAATCTTTTTAAATTATATTTTTAAAATTAATAAAAATAATTATACACACATTTACAGATGGGTACTTGTGCATCAATTTTCCTCCAGCTAATTAATTATCATTTTATCTTTCATCAAATACCATTAGAACTTTGCATAAAGTTACAAAACCTTTAATGTACATTACATGTATAAAGTATAGATTTCATTTTATATGTCAGATTTTAAAAATATAATTTATTTTTTACGATTCTCAAGATTATTAAATTAATTCGTTCTCAATAGATCTCGCTATTTTCTTTTATATGCTCATGTCATGAATTTAATCTTTGAAGCACCTGTTGGTGCAAATTTTATTAATTAAACTATTGAAAATTTAAATATTTAGTAGAATTATTAAATATATATATATCAAATTTTTATTACATATACACACGTTCACGCACGCAGACATGAGATATACATTATCTTCTATAGTTATATTTTAATATAAAACTGATATTGCTCATTGCTGTCAATGTGGTTTTAATATATATATAGTTGTCAGTGTATGCCAAAAGAGATTTATAATTAAAATACAGAGGGGTCAAAAACATTAAAGAAAAAATTGCATTGAAAAAACAATCGGTTGGAAGAAGAATGAAAATAATAATAATAATAATAATATCATGAGGAAATCATATACATTAACAGCTAGTAGATAAGAGTAGAACTTGGGTGTTCTTAATTAAGTTCATCAAGTTCCTTGATGAATTCAAGTCTAAAATCTATTAAATCGGCTTTATATGACGAATCATAATTATTGAAACCAACATACGGTACCTTACGAGTGATGTGTCTACCTGTGAAAAATTTAAACATTTGAATTAATTTAGTTTAAAGTCAAACAATCAAAATTAAAAGGTTAATAAATTAATTTTAATGCATTTATTTTTTGAATGTATTTTGACCACTTGAATCTATGCAAAATAAATTTTAAAATTAAATATTTTTACATGTAGATCCATCACTCGTAAAGTAAACTAGTTTTAACAGTTCGAATTCGTCATTTAAAGCCAATTCGATAAGTTTTAACTTTAAGTTCATCAAGAGACTCAGTGAATTTAAGAACACTCTAGTTCTACTCAGTAGATAATATTAATAACAGTTGAGAAATTGAAACGCCACAAAGCACAACTGCACAAGGCATGGAGACACAACAAGTGTACAAGCTATGACTTGTACTCTACCATAGGAAAAAGCCACCATGCTTTTGAGCCTAATACTTTGTAGTAATTAATTAATAAAAAATAGGGAATTCCTGGGGCCCATTAGCTACCACTTATAATTTATAATGCATTACACTATGACACATGGCGGAATCGTACGAACAGTATCGAATTAAAACATTTTATTTGAAATTCAATTGCACAAGTACACAGAAGAGAAAGTCAATAAAAATTTGATGAGTGAAAAGAGAGGGAAATAGCCACCCAACTAATTAATATTTACAATGAATTGTTATTTCTGGATTTTGAACTTGCGGTCTCTTTCAACTCAGGTTCTAATCTATAACTAAGATGATGTCTTTTGTATGGAATGTCACATGATTAAAATTTTGATGAAAGATCTCTTTTCAATATTCAAAGTTAAAATGTTTGAATTATTAAATTTAATATTGAATTTAGGATAAATTTCGTTGGAGATCACTAAACTTTGTCATTTGTTATAAATTGGTCACTCAAGTTTGGTTTTTTCATTTTTAATTAGTTACTCAACTTTGTCATTTGTTACAATCAAGTCAATTTATATTTTTTTCGTCCAAAATGCTAACGGGATATGCTGATTCTGTTTATATTTTGGACGGAATGAGTATATTATGTTAATATTTTGGACGGAATGAGAATATTTCATTAAGACTTTGGACGAAAAAGTATATAGTGACTGAATTGGAACAAATGACAAAGTTGAGTGACTAAAAAATGACAAATCAAACTTGAGTGACCAATTCGTGACAACAGCAAATTTACTCTTGAATTTATATATATAATATTATGTATTGTACACTATCAATTTTATAATCAATTAAAAGTGATTACTACGGTTTGAGTTAAGTTGGACATTTTTTTCAAATGAGAGGGTTGAGAGTCAAGTCTTCTAACATTTTATTTTCCATACCTTTTTATTAATAAAAGATTTTCTCTATTCAGATTAATTTCAAACTTATGATCTATCATATTAGATAACATGTGTCTTTATCACTACATTAATTAAATTAAAGCTGATTCTTAATCCACTGTTCGAATATAAACTCACCTTTTGTAATATATCTAATCCAATCTATAGATTGATTTCTCCCCACAGGTCATATTCATAGAAAAATGTTTCACCTAGATAAAATGGGTGCACTTATCTGGCAAGTGGGCCCTTGTCTTACAAATCCTAGCACAAATCGTTGTGTGAACAGATAACTGTCACCACTGATTCTCCATTAAGCGAGGACACAATTTTCTATTGTGGGATCAGGTTTAGGTTTAGATATGATCTATTATATTATTTTTTATGTACCTGAAAGTTCACAGTATTTTTATTGTTTTTATTAGTAATAAAAACTTGTAAGAATATATCAATGTAGATCAATCTAAGATGTTGATTTTTTAATTATTTATTCATTAAAATAAAAATTGAAAAGTAATGATTTTTTTATGTGCGTGCATAGTAAATAATATATATTACATTTAACGATTTTATTTTGACATATAAATTATAGAGTTTTGTTATAAGAAAATTAAAAAATAGAGATATGAGGTAGACTAAAAAAAATAGAGACATTTCAAACCCTTGATTTTAATCTAAGTTGAATAGACCAAAAAATAGAGATATTTCAAACTCCTACTTTTAATCTAAGTTGAATAGACAAAAAAAAAAAGAGATTTCAAATCTCTGGTTTTAATCTAAGTTGAGGTAATTATAGCAGTGCTATCAGAACTGGACCGGACCGGTCAGTTGGGCCGGAATAAACTGGAACCGGAAGTTATTACGGGTTGGTTCAATAAATAGATCGGATGTGTATCAAAACTGGTCAAAACCAGGTTAATTGACCGGTTTTGAACCATGCAGTAAAAAACTAGCTCGGGTTAAAATGATTTTCTTTCTCTGCTTATCTCATCTTCTTCAAATCTCCCGTCTCTTCTCTCACGAGATGGAGTTAGGTCTTTGGAGCATTTCTCTAAACTGTTCGACAAAATTCTTCTGAGAAGAAAATTGCCATGCTTTTGGAAGACATGGATTGTTTGAGAAATTATTGGAAGACATGGATCGAAGATTCATGAAAATGGTTCATTTTCTGAACTTTAGCATTTACATGGATTGTTTATGTAGATGTAAAAGTAAAATGAGACTTTATATTTTCTACATACTATAGTTATGAAAGGAACAAACTTCGATTTGCTCAATTGCACAATAATAATCAATAGTTTGGGTGGCATTATAAGATTTACAGATGCATGCCATATGTATGATGAAATGCTGCAGAGACGATTTATACCAGACTTATATAAATTCAGTTATATATTATATTAACCAATATTTATGTGTGAATTTCATAAAAATATATTAAATAATCATTTTTATATGTAGTCTTGATGTCTAATAAATAAAATAATTATTTAAAAAATCAGCGGTTCGATCAGTAAACCGTTGACCCGAAACTTTTCCGGATCAATGTCCAGTCCAATTCTAATAACATTAAATTATAGTCATAATTATATTACAACACGTTACAAAATCATTTCAATTTAACCTAAAATTCTCCCCTTTAGGAAAGCAATAAATTTGCCAAATTTGTCAAAAGGAGAGGAAAGCATAAGATCCAAAAAATGTCTCTTCCACAAAATCAGGATAAAAAAGATGCAAAAAAAAGAGGTCATAATTGTCAATGTTAAAAAGTAAATATCCTCAAATGAATCAACTTTCTAGATATTTTCATGGTATTATTTAAATAATCAGTCGGCTAATTAAAGCTAGACCATGTACATCTTATTCGCTCAAAAATCATGTAAATTACCAGTGAATGGAAAAATTAAGAGAAGAAGGAACATGAATTAAAAAAAAAAAAATTGATATTAACTACTTTTTTTTTAATAAGAGGGTTAGAGATTCAAGCTATCCAATATTATTTTTAAACTCTTGTTATTACAGTAAAAAATTTCTTCCATTAAAATTTCGAACACATGATCTTTGTCACTAGATTAAAAATTAATTCTTATGCTGGACATTAATGTGTCATATGAGATATGAACTTTGTTGTGCATAACTAAGGAGTAATTTCATATTAATGATGGGCTAAAATAAAAATTAATAAAGACTAGGCAATAAAAAGAAATGTGTTTGAATTATATTTAAGGTTTGTTTCTCACAATCAAGGTTCCAAATAGCGGTTATAGCGTCATCACGAAAAGGCTAAAAAAGGCTATCGCAGATAGCGTAGATATAGCGAAAGCTATCCTACATAGCTTTTTTTTGCTTAAAACATTATATTTTATATTTTTACTAATTATCAACATTATCTAAAGTCTCACAAAGCAATAAGAAACACAAATTGATTATGGAATTAGAATATTCATAATGAATCAGTACAAAATCCAAATTGTTATTCAAAACATCTCTAATAATATCATAAACTATCTATCTTTTTTCATTCAAAATAACCTAAGCATCATGACATAAACTATATATTTTTTCTATTTAGAAAAATCTAGGCATCATGAAATAAACTATCTATATTTTTTCTATTTGAAAGCAAAATCAATCTGAACCTTGAAAAAAATTGAACTTTAACATAAATTTTCAGTTTGGATCTTAAATAAAAGCCTATGTAGGATAGCGTGCACTATAGCGCATAGCGTGTAGCGCAGATAGCGGATCGCTATTACCGATATAGCGGTCGTAGTTGAAATAACGCACTTTTATCCCATAACTTAACGTTTAGCGCTATAGTACGCTATTTAGAACAGTGCTCACAATACGTACAAGAGTATGCGTAATAAATTCACTCTTGCCATTGCATTAAACAAGAGTGTAAGGGACATCGAAGGAGAATCAAATGAGTTTCTTTAAAAGAATTTGGCTATTCTTAAAAAATTAAATTGTTTCTCGAAAAAAAAAAATTAATAGCACTCTTATGCTTAAAGAAGATCATGCATTTAATACGCATTTTTTTGGCGTCCAACATAACCTTTATATATTTCCTAAATTTAAATTTGAAATCTATAATCTTCCCATATCATGTTTATAAATATGATTAAATTTTAAGTTGCATTTAGAAAATGGGGACTCTAATATAAAATAAGAGGGATTATTTGATAATTGTTTATTTTTATAATTTCAACAATCCTTAAAAATAAAATATAAAGTTTAACTCTGATTTTTTTTCCCTTGATGCATCAACGAAAAATATTTATATTATTAGAAATTTAATTGGTGTACTATTTATATGTCTATTGACATAACTATAAAGTTAATTTTTAATTTATTGTCAAAGTTGTCAAGATAATAATTGTCAAATACAAAAATAGTATCAACAGTGGCAAATGCCACGCTAAAAAAGAAATTAAAAAAGAAAGAAAGAAATAATATGAACCCTACCAAATGAGCAACTCGTTTCACGTTTGTAATTATATAATAAGCCAAAAACAGAACTTTCCACACTAGAAATGTCTGATTTTGGATGAAAGTACAAAAAAAAGTTGACAGGGGATTTGAAAAGCAGGGATCTGATTCTTTTTTGTCCGTTTAAATTTTCAATTCAAATCATTGCATTTCCATATTGGTGATGCCATTTTGTTTTACATAAGAACTTGAATGGGAATGAGATTGGTGTCTTGAGGCATCCATTGGCTAATTAAGCTCACCATTTTATTAGTAAGATAGACTTTGAGAATATTGAGCATGTTCCTACAACTACCTTGAATCATCAAAACCTTTTTTTGTAAATTATTAATTGAAATTTACTCAATTATATATTTATCTTAGCATTTTCCAATTTCTTGTTTAAGGATCCTAATCTGTTTGGTATGCATATAAAATGTCTTTAAAATGAAGCTAGTTGTAAATTAATTAGGGAAAGAGAAGAGGCTAGAGTTTTTTCCCTCTTTTTCTAGTTGGAGCATCACATGAAGTAAGCTGCTTCTGGTGTTATTAGCACCTTGATTGATGTGATACCTAACTAATTGGAAAAAGGTCAAGATCTATGTCTGTTGTATGACTTGCATGTCCTGGCCAAACTTTTAAGCTATTGACAAAAACTAAATTAAAAATAAATAAATTATAATATGAGAAAATCATAAGCTGGAATTAAATATATATGAGCACACACTGAAATAAGTTAAATATATATGAGGTCATGTCTTTCATGTCTCAATGTGCTTCACATTTTTATTTTTAATTTAAGAATTCAACAGTTAATTTGAACTGTTCACTATGATCTTTATATTAAAATATACTTATAAATCAAATTTTATATATTTTATAAAAAAAATACTATTTTTTTTATAGCTACAAAATCACTCTTTCAGGACCATCCAAAAATAGTGATTTTGCACTTATATACAAAAATAGTAAAAAAAATAATATAAAATTTAGTCTCTAAGCACACCATATTGAGTTGTTCAGATCGACTATTTAGAATTTAAAAATAAATATAAAAGATGTGAAGTACTATGAGGTATAAATAAACCCTCCTCTTTTTAACATATGTTTTACTTGGGAACATTTAATGTGACCAATTTCGTCCAAATTAGTTTCATGTCATCATAATTTTAACCTAACAATGCAATTGAATATCAATGTTAAATAGTCTTTTGAGCTACACATAAATGGCATTACTTGACAATAATGTGGTAATAATTGAGCATTAATTTATTGGTTGTACTTGAGGAGGCTAAATTAAATTTTCTTGTTTTATGGTTTAGCTTGCTTTGTATTGGGTCATAAGAGTGAGGCAAATAAATAAAAAATATTAATAAGCATTAAATTGGCTCATGGTTTCTTGGTGCCTATCTTCTATGTCATTGTGCTATGCTTAGGTACCAAAGTTACACTAAAAAATTGAGGTAATGATTTCGTTTGTCTGAAAAAAGTTATTTACATATTTCTTGCACTGTGTTCATCTTTTCTTTTTTTTTCGCTTTAGAAAAAAGTAAATTATGCAGATTTGAAAAATTGGTCATGCACAAATTTTAAAATGAAAAAAAAAAATTGAATCGCCTACTGAATGAAAAATAGATAAAAGTTTCTAAATAATAATTAGCACCTGTCAAGCATTGAAATCCTTACCTGGGCCATATAATAGCAAAACAGTATAACAAATGATTTATTGTGAAAATATTTTTTATACTTAATTATTAATAGGAAAAATTCCTTTATCTGGGCTTGCAAAAACATTGGAATTAATATATGGTAATTAAGTGCATTGGCAAATTGCAAATCTCACATAAGGTAGACTTATAGTGTTCAATTTTTTTGTGTGCTTCATTTGTGCTTTCACTTTTTTTCCAAAAAATAATAATAATAATAATAGCAAAAAAACATATTAAACTAAATTGCAAATTAGGACAATCAATTAAGAAGCCCTTTTTATTACTTCTGATCTTTTAAAATAATGATAGTCATATTTGAAATTTGACAGGGTTATGCATGCAACTTTTCCAAAACCAATCGAGTAATGCTCAAGTTTTCTCATGTAAAGTTGATGTTTCCCCTACACTAGTAAATAAAATTCACAGGAAACCATTATAAAAATCTCCACTGAATAAAAAGCAACAACAATAAAAGAAAGAAGGAAATCCATTGCTCTTCCTTATAATTAATTTCATGATTATAATTATAAAAAAATAACCATGAACTGATTCAAATTAATGCAAACCTAATACCTTGAAGAGGACATATGCACGCCTCCTAGAGTTTGACCCATATAACCGAACAGGGTTGTTACAACAATGTTAAAATTAATTGACCTTTATTAATTTGTCATCAATTACTTTATTATATTGAAATTTAATGAATCCCTGTAGTAGGTGTTGATGTATCTATAGACATAGTCTTCCTAGTAATTTTAAAAAAAAATGATAGTCTTCATTAATTAGTATTCATTATAACTTTAAAACTTGGATAAATATGATGACATATGCAAATTTCATTAGCATTTCATTTCTAGTATCTCAAATTGCCACAACCTCACTTTCTAGTATTTAAATTTTAAAATCCAAATAAAAATTTAAATTGTTGATCTTATTTTCTTCACGAGCGATGTATTCACAAAAAAAATTATAATTTTTGTTGTTAATTCATTTTAATTTTGGTCTCTAATTGATTTGTTGAAAACAGACGCAACAATAACATGAAATATTGTACTACATCCTTAAAACTATTTAGAGTTTCTAATATGATGTGACAGTTTCTAATTCAGTTTCAGGGATGTTAGAGTGTTTCTTATTAAGAAATTATTTATAAACTTCATGCTGACCAAATGATTGACTCAAATTATTTTTTCTTTTTAATTTGTTGCTGACGTGGCGTAATAAAAACTCTAAAATTAATTTAAGAGATGTAAGAGTTAGAAATTTTAGAGATCTTAACTTTTAAAGAATATTTAACAGTTATTTAGAAACTCATTTAAGTTGTTGGAATATAGATGCTCTTTATTAATAGAGACTTTAATTTCTAAAAAGTGATTGACAGTTATTTAGAAATTCAGTTGAGTTTAAGGGATGTACATGTTAAATTGTGAATTTTGATTATTAATGTAAAAACATTATGGCAACTTGTAGCATCAAAATTTGACAACCTGTTTTTCTCACAATTTTGAGTAATTCTATTTGGTTATTTACAACGGAAACTAGTACTATAATCAAGTTCATCATCAACAATACCGAAGCTTGGTAATTTTATTTATTGCAATTCCAAAATTTTACACATTCTAATTAATTTTTTTTTTTCGCAATCCATCTGATGTACTTGTTTTGCAAATAAAGTTGAAGTTTGATCCATAAAAAAAACAAAATTCTCGAGGATTATATTTTTATCTTGTAGTTTGGATGAAGAAATTATTGTAAATACTAAATAATTGGATGTCCTGATTTCAACCTCTTCTCAAAAAAAAAAAAAGAAATCCATTACACCTCCATATATAGATTTAAAAAAATTGCACAAAACAAAAAAGAGTAATTAATCAAAACAGTATTGTATGATTGTACATAGAACATTAAGTAACAGTGGTATAGTAACAAATTTATAATGTGAATACAGAGAAATAAGGAAAATAACATTTTTCAATAATAAAAAAATATAAATTTCAATTTTAATAAAATTCTGGACAAACTCTTCATTGGTTGTGACACAAAAATCATTCAAATTAACTATATAAGACTACAGCACATATGACAAAATTCTACTGCATCAATCAATGTCTAACCGTGGCATTTTAGGTAAAGATTTAATAAGAATTATTTTACATTGTGATATTTGTTTTTTTTTTTTAATTGTTAGATACAAAGACAGGATATTAAATCAAAGGTTGCAATTCACATTCGAATTGTTTGTTTATTCCATTACATTTATCATACTTATTAATTTCATCTCCTGGCGCTCAACCTCAACAAACTCCATGGATAAGGATGGAATCGTGGTCAAACAAGCTTCTAAATTCTAAAAAAAAATGATAATATTTAATCATGTACATGCTTTCAAAATCACGTACGTAGGTTGTTAAAATTAGCACTCTTAAAAAATATACCCAATTTTTTTTTAAGTACCTAGATTTTGTCACATAGGAGTAGGTTTCACCAAACTCACAAACTAAGTCGTTCTACTTCATTTTATACTCATTTTAGAAAAAAAAAAATTCATTATCACAAACTTTAGTTAGAATCTGTTTATTTTCTATTTTTATTTATGAAGTAAGGATCCAATTCTAACAGTTTATTTGTTAGTTTCTATATATAATTATCTATATCTATAAAATGTCATAATTTATACAATTAAGTTCATCCTAAATTAATTACAGTGTTCTAAATAGCGTGTTATAGCGATGCAATAGCGGCGTTATAATGTTTTCGGACCTTAAACGCTAAGTTATAGAATAAAAGTGTGTTATTTCACCTACGACTGCTATAACGGTAATAGCGGTCCACTATTTGCGCTACACGCTATGCTACTTAGACTTTTATTTAAAAGTCCAAACTGAAATTTTATTTCAAGGATCAATATTTTTTAAGATCCAGTTTGCTTTAGTTTTTAAATGGAAAAAAGATAGATAATTTATGTCATGATGCTTAGTTTTTTTAATAGAAAATGATATATAGTTTATGCCATGATACTTAGATCATTTTAAATGGAAAAAGATAGATAGTTTATTAGAGGTGTCAATGGGTATGATAAGGGTCGGGTGGAAGCATTTTCATACCCGTATCCGTCACAAATTATTCTTACCCGTACCCTACCCTTATTCGTTGTAGTTGTCTGATGACGAAACTGTAGCGGATAAATAACGGTTAATACTTATATAATAATTATTTTTAATATCTATTAAATAAAATACTAAGACAAATTTATTTGTCACATATATAATCACATTACTAGTATGAAATTAATTCAAAATAAATTATTTTTTTATCAAAACACAAATATATTTGTTCTTAAGTTCAGTAGGCTTTTAAACTTTATTGGAAATTTGGAATTTACTGAAAAACGTGGAATCTATTTAAGTGTTTTAATGGTGAATTATGTTTAACATAGTTACATAGATGGTCAATTATTTAAATTAAAAAATTTAATAAATTTTATTTTCCAAGATCAAGAGTAGTTGTTAGTTGGACTGTTGGAGATGGATAATAATTCAAAGCTCATTTAGATATAAAATATATATGTTTTTTATATAATTATTTGATCGGGTAACGGGTACGAAATAGACTTTACCCATATCCTTACCCGTTTTGATAATGGAAAAAAATCTTTATCCGTACCCGAACCCGAACCCAATAAGTTTACGAAAAAAAAATCTTACCCATACCTGTCTTATCGAATACGGTACGGGTCAAGTAAACAGATAAAAGGGTATCATTGACACCCCTATAGTTTATGATATTATTAGAGATATTTCGAATAGCAATTTAGACTTTGTATTGGTTCAATATGGATATTTCTAATTCCTTAATCAATTTTGTGTTACTTATATAAAATATAATATTTTAAACAAAAAATACTATGTAGGATAGCTTTCACTTTATACTCATTTTAGAAGAGAATTTCAATGCCACAAACTTTAATAGAAGCTGTTTATTTTCTATTTATATTTCTAAAGGAATGGATTCAAACAGTTGATTTTGTTAGTTTCTACAGACAATTTATCCATATATATAGTTTCATAGTTTATACAAATAAATTCATCCTAAATTAATTAGTCACTTAAAAAATACACACATTTTATTAAGTAGGATTATTTGGTCACATAGGAGTAGGTCATACCAAATTAATTAGCCCCCTTAAAAAATACATACATATATTTTTTTAAGTAGGATTATTTGGTCACATAGGAGTAGGTTATACCAAACGCAAACCAAGTCGCTCTACTTCATTTATACTCATTTTAGAAGAGAATTTCAATGCCACAAACTTTAATAGAAGCTGCTTATTTTCTATTTATATTCATGAAATAAGAAATTCATACTGTTGATTTTGTTAGTTTCTACAAACAATTTATCCATAGATATAATTTCGTAACCTATACAATTAAATTCATCCTAAATTAATTAGCCCCCTTAAAAAATACACACACATTTTTCTAAGTAAGATTATTTGGTCACATAGGAGTAGGTTATACAAAACTCGCAAGCCAAGTCGCTCTACTTCATTTATACTCATTTTAGAAGAGAATTTCAATGCCACAAACTTTAATAGAAGTTGTTTATTTTCTATTTATATTTCTGAAGGAATGGATTCAAACAGTTGATTTTGTTAGTTTCTACAGACAATTTATCCATATATATAGTTTCATAGTTTATACAAATAAATTCATCCTAAATTAATTAGTCACTTAAAAAATACACACATTTTATTAAGTAGGATTATTTGGTCACATAGGAGTAGGTCATACCAAATTAATTATTAAAAAATACACACATATTTTTTTTAAGTAGGATTATTTGGTCACATAGGAGTAGGTTATACCAAATGCAAGCCAAGTCGCTCTACTTCATTTATACACATTTTAGAAGAGAATTTCAATGCCACAAACTTTAATAGAAGCTGCTTATTTTCTATTTATATTCCTGAAATAAGAAATTCAAACTGTTGATTTTGTTAGTTTCTACAACAATTTATCCATAGATATAATTTCGTAACCTATACAATTAAATTCATCCTAACTTAATTATCCCCCTTAAAAAATACACACACATTTTTCTAAGTAAGATTATTTGGTCAGATAGGAGTAGGTTATACAAAACTCGCAAGCCAAGTCGCTCTACTTCATTTATACTCATTTTAGAAGAGAATTTCAATGCCGCAAACTTTAATAGAAGCTGTTTATTTTATATTTATATTTCTAAAATAAGAAATTCAAAGGGTTGATTTTGTTAGTTTCTATAAACAATTTATCTATATATATAATTTCATAACCTATACAATTAAATTCATTATAAATTAATTAGCCCCCTTAAAAAATACACACACATTTTTTTAAGTAAGATTATTTGGCCACATAGGAGTAGGTTATACCAAACTCGCAAGCCAAGTTGCTCTACTTCATTTATACTCATTTTAGAAGAGAATTTCAATGCCACAAAGTTTAATAGAAGCTGTTTATTTTCTATTTATATTTCTAAAATAAGAAATTCAAAGAGTTGATTTTGTTAGTTTCTACAAATAATTTATCCATATATATAATTTCATAACCTATACAATTAAATTCATCCTAAATAAATTAGCCCCCTTAAAAAATACACACATTTTTTTAAGTAAGATTATTTGATCACATAGGAGTAGGTTATACCAAACTCGCAAGTCAAGTTGCTCTACTTCATTTATACTCATTTTAGAAGAGAATTTCAATGCCACAAACTTTAATAGAAGTTGTTTATTTTCTATTTATATTTCTGAAATAAGAAATTCAAACAATTGATTTTGTTAGTTTCTACAACAATTTATCTATAAATATAAATTTTCATAATTTATACAATTAAGTTCATCATAAATTAATTATCCCCTTAAAAAATACACACACATTTTTTTAAGTGGAATTATTTGATCACATAGGAGTAGGTTACACCAAATTCACAAATTAAGTCGCTCGACTTTATTTTTATACACATTTTAGAAGAAAATTTCAATGCCACAAACTTTGTTAGAAGCTGTCTATTTTCTATTTATATTTCTGAAGCAAGGAATTCAAACGATTTGTTTTGTTAGTTTCTACAAACAATATATATATATATATATATAGAGTCCGGCTAAATTGCTGCTAGCAGCATTTCGACTAAAGTGCTGTCGGGGCTATATTTAGCCGTGTGATGTTCAAATAACAAATCCAAACCGTTAGATGTTTAATTTATATTAAAATCTACTTTGAGACCAAATTTTATATTTTTTGGAATTTTTTTACTATTTATTAAGCTGGTTTGAAAACCGCTGTTTTCAATGCTGCGGAAATTTACTGAAAACAACGGTTTTCAAACCAACTTAATAAATAGTAAAAGATTCCAAAAAATATAAAATTTGGTCTCAAAGTAGATTTTAATATAGATTAAACATCTAATGGTTTGGATTTATTGTTTGAACATCACACGGCTAATTATAGCCCCGGCAGCACTTGGCTGAAATGCTGCCAGCAGTAATTTAGCCGGACTATATATATATATATATATATATATATATAGAGAGAGAGAGAGAGAGAGAGAGAGAGAGAGGAGGGAGCAAATTACACATTTTTTGGTGACACCGAATTACACTCAATTTTCAAAGTTTTTAAAGTTCAAATAGTCGATCCAAACCGTTCAACATAATGGATATGTTAAAATGTGCTTGCAGATCAAATTTTATATATTTTTAAAAAAATTTAAAATTTATTAAGTATTTAACAAAATCGCTATATTCAGACCATTGAATTTTTATACCCATCTTAATAAATAGTAAAAAAATTCAAAAAAAATATAAATTTTGATCTGCAAGCACATTTTAACATATCCATCATGTTGAACGGTTTGGATCAACTAATTAGACTTTGAAAATATAGAGTGTAATTCGGTGTCACCAAAAAAGGATGTAATTTGGATCCCTCCTCATATATATATATATATATAGAGAGAGAGAGAGAGAGAGGTTGGCTACTCTACTTACATAAATATATGAGGGTATATGCTTATAAGTCATTTTTTCGTTTTCAAAATCTAAAAAGTCGATCTGAACTGTTAGATGTGATCTCTATATTGAAATGTGCTTGGAGACTAAATTTTACATTTTTTCTGAATTATTTTACTATTTATTAAGCCACTTTGAAAATTGCTGATCCAACAGTGGCTTAACAAAATAGTAAAATCAGAAGCCGTCATTGGATCAATAATTTTCAAAGTGACTTAATAAATAGTAAACAAATTCAGAAAAATGTAAAATTTGGTCTCCAAGCACATTTCAATATAGAGATCACATCTAATGGTTCAGATCGACTTTTTGGATTTTGAAAATAAAAAAATGAGTTATAAGCATATACCCTCATATGCTTATATAAGTAGAGTAGCCAACCTCTCTCTCTCTCTCTCTCTCTCTATATATATATATATATATATATATATATATATATATAATTTTCTAATTTATACAATTGAATTCATCCTAAATTAATTATCCTCCTTAAAAAATACACGCATAATTTTTTTAAGTAAGATTATTTGATCACATAGGAGTAGGTTGCACCAAAGTCGCAAACTAAATCGCTCTATTTCATTTTATACTCATTTTAGGAGAGAATTTCCCAAAAATTTTATTAATACCCAAAATTTCAAATGAATTACTCAATCTATCCTATTGTGCAGAAGATATCATTTTTTGCCCTGTCCGATTAATAAATAACCGGACAGCTTTTTTCTTTCTGATTAATACTTGACTGAATCTGTAATATTCATCCGGTTAATAATTAACCAGAAAGTTTGATCATGTCCGGTTATTAAATAACCGGACCAAATTTTCTCCTGTATCTAATGGGACATTCATTGTTTCCCATGTTGACCTTTCTTGTAAAAGCATTGACTATCTTGATATTGCTCCCTTTGACTTGACGTCACAAATGTTTCGTTTATTTTTTTAGAATTGCAAATTTAGATCGTCATTTGAAGCATGTTCTAGTGACAACTTGGTTTTTAATAGTACAAATTCATAGATTATGATATTAGCACTATTCATTTTTTAATATATTATCATGATATTATATTATTATCTAAGTGTTTTAGCATGGACTATGGAGAAAATTTTATCCTTTAATTATTAATTATTTTCTTTACATATTGTTTCTCAATTATATATTATTATTACAGGATTTTCGTTTTTTAAAAGTTATGTTTATATAATGTATAAAAGTTATGTTAATAAAAAACTTAGAAATATTAATATGTCTATCCGAAATTCATAATAAGCCTACGCATCCTCCAAACAAGTTTATTAAATTGTATGTTTGAATTCAATTGATGTTGAAATAATTGGAATTTTAATTGTAAAATGAAAGACGTATTCAGTATATAGATTTTGGTATTAATGATCTAGTGAAAAGTTTAAATTATACAAGGTAGTATTAATTTTTTTTTTAATTTAAACGGTTCATGTTAACTGAAATAAAATATTAGAGTCATTTTAATTTTCATAATTTATACGAAAATTATAAACAGTATCTAACGGACTATAAACGTGTTAACTTTTAATTATCATAATTCAACTAATCATATTTGTTATAAAAAAATCAAAATTAAATATTTAATTATTCATATTATTACCCATACTTATTTGGTTGAAATCAACTATAATGTTAGCTTTTTATGTATTGCATATTTTTGACTTTGAATTATAAATTCAAACGCCAAACGCCAAACGGGAAGAGACGAAATTTCTGAACAGGAGAAAATTTGGTCCAATTATTAAATAATCGGACAGGAGCAAATTTTTTGGTCAATTATTAATCGGACGAATATTACAGGTTCGGTCAAGTATTAACCGGAAAGAAAAAAGCTGTCCGGTTATTTATTAACCGGATAGGGCAAAAAATGAATTATTTTGCGAAATAGGGTAGCTTGAGTAATTTATTTCAAATTTTGAGTATTAATAAAAAATTTGGGAGAATTTCAGTATCATAAACTTTAATAGAATCTGTCTATTTTCTATTTTTATTTCTGAAGTAAGGAATTCAAACGGTTGATTTGTCAATTTCATATTTATACAAAAAAAAATCATCCTAAATTAATTTGTCTCAGAATTATAGTAAACTTCGATTAAAATTCATTGGTATGTTTGAATTAATTTTTTTATTAGATAGAAAGATGAAAGTTTAGTCTATCAACTTTTATTTAGTTGTTCATAAAGAATTTTCATTCAGATTTCAAACTCACAGTCACTCACATAGAAAATATTACATTTTTTCACTATATCAATGATTGGTTCTTACGGCTAAATTTATCTATTGTAGTAAACTTTGATATCAGCATTAAAGCATTCTTGATTTTGCTAAAAGTGATAAAATAAATTATAAAACTTTGCATGAGTGCATCCATGTTGAAGTTGAGCAATATAATACGGTTCGATTTGTCATTTTAAATTATTTTCTATTAATAAAAAAAAAATGAATATGGCAACCGTGCCATCAGAATCTTCTTTGTCCTTATTTGGAAAAGAAAGAAAGTTCTCATGTCCTAAATTATTTTAGGCATAAAAGATCACATTTTCTCTTTTGTATTATTTTAAAATTCGAAATGAAAAAATCAAGTTCAAATTGTAAATCATGTTTATTTTTCAAGAGGGATTCATACAAGATTTTATAACTTTTGGAGCTTATTTTGTATGAGATTATGATGTCAAGAAATGGATCTTCTAAAATTTCAATCATAGTCAATTAGATTTATTTTTATTTTTATTTTTACTCTTAATTTACTATAAACGACTCCAAAAATTATAAAATTTTACATGGTATTAATGAATATATCCTTTCCCAAAGTAAAATGGAGAGAGAGATATCTTAATTATTATAAAACAAGGTGAAATAACTTTTTTTAGGAGAGGTAAAATAGAACACATCATATCATGTCTTCGTACATTTAAAGCTTTGATTTTTCATGAAAAGATATGAAAAAACAAATTTGCAATAGAAAAGGAAGCCATGCAACACATGAAGCCAAAAACTAACTTCCTGAAAATGACTGGTTGCTGGTAGCAAGTGTACTTAGTGCTACTCCTTTCAAAAACACTACTTTGCATTCAAGTACTTTGGCTAAAAAAATTGTGACATTTTGTCTTCCAAAAAAATGGTAATTGCAATCAGTTGGAAAATAAATTAATGAATATCTAAGAGAAAACTAAGAGATTGATTGCTTCTTATTTTTTTCTTTTTTTCTTTGATCGAACTATTAGTTCAATCTTATCTGAATATTTTATGGGAATGAATCAATGATTATAACTCAGTATGTAGTTTTTGAAATTTGCAGCGTGTGTCGATCACAAATTCGTTGAAAACTACTGAGACCGAATCATTATTGTGATTATTATTGATTTTATAAAATTAAATGCTGAAATTATGCATGGTTGAGTGGTACTAGAACCGAACCAATGGTTTTCGAACTTTGCGACCATTAGTGTGATTAGTAAAAATGAAGAGGACTGAACCATTGATTCAATTTCACCTCTATGGAACCGAACCAGTGGTTAAATTCTATCTATTTCTCAAAGAAAAAATTAAAATAATCAATCATTTTCCTAGTGAGTTAGATTTTTTAATCTCTATAAATATATAATAGGTGTGACATGATGAAGATAGAAATTGAACCTAATTTGGATGACTTCATTTGTTCATTAACAGAAGGTATCTATCTACAAATTAATTAAGCAAATTAAATTGCAACACTAGTGAGACAAAGAGGAAAACAATTAAATTGCAAACGTAGGTCCGCACTAGGGTTTTGACAAGCATTCTTGAATTTTAAGAAAGTTATGTAATAGTGGGCATTTGAATCATTATTTTAGTGGAATTTTGACAATCTAGCTCAACCAAAATAGCGACTAATCTCAATCTGAATAGATATTAACCTTTTTCTTTATATTCAAGCAAGTGCACCATGAAAGCAACAATCCTGTACTAAGTAAGTTGGTACAGTACTAGTGTACTACAATAGTGGTCTCCAATTAACAAAATTCTATTTAAATTGAGGAGGCTTCAAATGTTTCTATTTTTTGTACTTTCCATCATGCTTCTATTTTAAAAAACTTTAATAACTCAAAATGTAAAACTTAAAAGTCAGCATAAAACTGTTGAATATGATCTACATCGTTTTATCTAATTATAACATTTTAACTTTGTTTTGGTTATCATCAAGAGCTTGTAAAATGGACTAATGTGAATAATTTCTAAAATGTTGATTTTTTAACTTATTGATTAACATATAAACAAAATCGAAATGTGATAACTTTTTTATGAGCACAAAGAAAATAACATAAATCACATCTAATGGTTCTATTTTTGAAGAAGTTTATAATTTAAATTTTGAATTATTAACGTTTTAAAAATGAAGACATGGTGAAGACACAAAAATAGATATTTTTTAACCCTCATTTAAATTTGTGTAACATTTTATTCCTTCAAAATTAAATGAGGAAGTAAAGAAAGATATCAAACAAGTTAATGACCAGATTATCAAGTAATAGCAATCCTTCAGTGTAATTTACACTTCTTTTCAGAACCTTTCTAGAATCAGGTGGGGCATCTCAATCCAAAGTTATGATTTTATTTAATAATCATATCTATCAAGTGACACATATGCAACAAATGAATTGCTCTGAATAGTTGCTTTATTGAAAAAATCAATTTACTTTTTTCACCTGACAATGGACTCCAGACCTAACTGGACACTATACCATTGAAATACACCTGAATCAGACTAGTTCTTAACTCAAAAATTTGTGTTATATTATGGAAGCATTTCCCATTACATGTACAAATTGATGGTTAATATCTAATAACATGGTTTACCAACCAGCAACATCTTTCACTTAAAACAAAAATAAGATGTAAAGTAATTTGTTAAAAAGTTGGCAGTTCTAACAGCCCACAAACCTGTTATTTGGTACCAACCAGCAACATCCTTCACTTAAAACAAAAATAAAATGTAAAATAACCTTGTTACTGGGTTTGCAGTTGCAACTCCCCACAAATAACCAAAACCAATCCTGGCCAGACACGTGTATTTTTAAGAGTAAAATGGGTGTCACTTGATTAGACTTCCATAACGAATCAAAACTTGAGCGACCCAAAACCAAACAACCAGAAACTACAAACAAGCAAGACCAAAGTAGAGGAAAATTTTGTAAAGAATTACTTCCAATAAAACCGAATCTAAGACCCAACCAAACTGACCTGGGCCCAAGATTTTGAAAAGCACAACAAAACCTAGTCCAGTAGAAAACAACTACTGTAGATTGACCATCACACAACAGACAATATGGCAACTCATTTCAAGAATATCAAATCCAAAATTCTGTATATATTTGTATAGTGTCCTGCATAACATTTATTTTAGGTGAAGACCAGAAATTGGAATTACTGAATAAATAACAAAAGGTGGTCATAGGAACTAAGGCACCAATTTATCGAGCTATAACTCGCAAGGAAAATAAAAACCTAGAACGACAAAAGGTGAGAGGCTACAAAAATGTTCTAAGAAAATCTCTCAAGTGCTCAATGTGGTTTTGGAACGAATCCATCCACGGCAAAATTTCGTGTTGCTGCTGGCAGAGCCAATCGAAGGCCATCGAGCTCAGGTGTCGCAATTACTTGACAACCAAGGCGGGACCTACAATCATTTAGAGTAGTAAATATCAAGTTTAAAGGGGGAGAACCATCTTACAAAAAAAACTAGATCACTGATGTTACTTCCATTTAGCAGGGAAAGTTGTACTTTCCTGCTTGCCTAATGTCATATTTTCCATTTATTTGAGACATGCATGGGATCACTCATTTTGCAGAGAATCTGATACTTCTTTTGGAAAGGTGTAAATGAACTGCAAAACCCACAAACAGATGATATCCATAATCATACTCTTGTTATTTTATCAATGTTGTCGGGGGCAGGGCTAAATTTTTTATTAGGGTGGGGCAAAATTTTAGGATGAGGCATAATTTCATAATTATATTGAATCTTGAGTATATTTTTATGGCAATGCCACCCCCGGGCCACATGTGGCTCCGCCCCCAACTTCTGTAATTGTAATGTTCCCTTTGTGTTTAACTTCGGTTTCTTTACATCTGATTTAAAACTTCGATGAAAACTCTGATACACTAATGTGGAAGTTCAATAAAGAAACCAACCAATGCTATCATGTTCATCAGGCAAGTACATGCACAAGGTACCACTATGACCATTCAGTACCACAAAAAATAGGTGATTTAAGCATGTAAAAGTGAGATCCTTGGATATTAGCATTGTGATTTTTACAAAATGGCATATTTTTTCATCTTATTTTTTTTTATTTATTTATATATTTTTGTTGGGGGGAGGAAAGAGAGAGAGAGAGAGAGAGAGAGAGAGGATAAAGGCATGTTAGGAGTAATTAACATTAGACCAAAAAAAAGTGCATACGTTTCAGTTAGGCCAAAGGCGAGATCAAGCATGTCATTTTCTTCATCAGTTGGATCTCCCAGTTTGTTATAGTGATCCACATCCTACAATAAATAAATTTAATAACAATCTAACAGAAGTTGTAACACTGAACAATTATAGGCACCCCGTAGAAAGCACAAAATATTATATATCCGCTTGAAGAATGAAAACACTCATACCCTTATATAAAGGGAATATCAACTCATGTTTTAGGCACGTTAATGAGAGACAAAAGAGGAGCACCTGTGAATACTTCTCTTATAGAAATTGAGAGTGTGTTATATGTGATTTTAGTACTGCTTATCAGACTTTGAAACATTTATAGTCTCACAGGTATTCAACAAAATTCGAGGTTTTTAACGGGCAAGGACAACTTTCGTTCGAAAATATCTCTATCATTATAAGGTCCTCTTAAAAAGGTATATAGTCAACTAAAAACGTACCATCACAATCACATGGCATGTAGAACATGCAAGGGAGCCTTCACATGCCCCTGCTTTTTCCAAAAATATAAAACAAAATAATAAGTCAATAGCTTGTGTCACCTCAATAAGGCCTATAGTGTGCATTATTCAGTGTGATTTTTTTGATGGGACCTGCTCATTATTTTTGGTTAGTCCTCTTGTCAGAGGTAGGACATTATTATTTCATATTTAGTTGTTCACAATTTGGTTGTTTTTAAAAATGATAAAGGTACAAAATCAGCATCTCTCAGTGTCTCCAATTACACTCTAATATATATATGTGGAGACAAATGGGGAAAAAAATGAACCTTCTAGTTCTATGTCATTTTCATGAGCCGCCTCTAACATAGACATTCCAATTGGAACTTTTATATGCTTCTCCTCTCCATCCTTATTCACAAATGTCACAGAAATCCTTCAGATTTATAAAACATCCCCAAGAAATAACATTATTTCAATTAATGGCCAAAAATCAATGAGAGTATCTCTATGAAATTAACAAATAAAAGTAGGAGATCTTACGTTTCATTCGATTGGTTGCCATCTGATTGAGCATTATCACTAGTGGTTGTACCACTAGAGGAGAAAAATCTGGTCTGAAATCATCATTAATTTAATGTCTTAAGGATAAAGAATTAACAGTATCATATGCATATATAACCCAATGGTACATTTTAGGCTATTGCAAGCATTATCATTTGCTAAAATGCATCCCAATTAAGCCTCAATTTATCTCCAACTGTAAATTTAAGCATTGATTAAAGAAACTACTGCCTCAGTCAAGTCCCAAAATGAGCTTCATATGTGTCACCAAATTTAATTGAACATGTAGCTATAATAGAGCTGAAAAGAAACAAACCATAGGGTTCAAAAAACGGTTTTGATCACAACTTCTGGAGATGCTTCTCTTAGTAAGAGAGTTTTGCACTGTGACACAAAATTTCAAATTACATGTCAGTATTGACCCAAAAAAATTACAACATGGATTCTTCAGAAACTAGTAGATATCAAATCAAATGTTTAAACATACAAACATTATTAGCCTTCAGCGATTTGACACTTTACAGGTGTAGGGTATTGTAAAAATATTTGGTGTTTCAGCTTAAAATGAGCTTCAATTAAGCAACTAGGGTTAGTAAGCAAAACTAAACCCTAAGGTCTTAAGAATTTTCATACTATACTGGTACTATTTTGGTAAATGAGGAATGGTACAGCTACACACCATCCAGCATGAATCAACCGGCTAAAATCTCCAATCAAGTACCAAAAATTGCCTAAAATTCCCACAGTAAACAGTCAAAATCGGGAACTGAAAGCAAAAGAAGAAAGAACTAACCAACTCTGGTCTCGTTCAAGATGCGAAATCCCAGGCGAGAGATTCTAGAAAACATTGTTGTAATTGGAGAACTCGCCTGCCAATTGTGTTGTCAGTGACCAGATAGAAACCAAACAAAAATCACCTCTAGTGGAAACGAGGCGAGTTCCAGCCTCACTTTGCGTTTAGAGCGAATACGGAGAAAATATGAAAAACGTCGGACGAAACGAAACCAAAAAAAAAAAAAAAATCAGAGCAGTGCGAAGCGAACCTTCGAGAGTTGCGCGACTCCAGAACGGCTGGAGCTAGAGAAACGCAAGTACACAACACAAGAAAAATAAAGGAAACAGAACAAAAAAGAAGGTATATGGAAAATATCTTACCTGATTCGGCCCACGGGCCGTGATACGTGGTCTTTGGGCCTTAATGAGTTGTAATAAACCCCGCTATGTATTCATTCTGCTCGTCAGCCACCTAAAGCTTCTCTGTTTCTGTCTGATTTTATCAAATTTCTGCTCTAACACTTTTGCTTATAAATTTTCCTTAGAAGCGAACTGCCAAGGTTTTGCATGAAGAGAGTGTCGGAGACGATCAGAGAACATTTGAGGAGACACCGAGAGAGCTCGGAATTCACATCCAGTGCAATTACACCGAGAGGAGACACTGAGTCGTCTGTTTTAACTTGCCACGAATCTCAAAACAGACCCCATATCTAAATAAATAGGCACCGAATTTCAATTGATCGGCTGAAACTGACTGGGACCTAATTGTACTCAGTCAGGTACCTAGCAGGATACCGATTCGAGAGCTCAGTGGGACCCGGTTAAGGTGTTCACATCAGATTTGTAAAAGCACTTGTTTAGACCGTTTAATCAGTTAATTAGTCACTAGCGACAACTAAACTATTATGAATTTTTTCAACTAATAAATTAATCACTTGTACCATGTCCGTATTATGGAGAGGTTTGAGCCTGAATGAGTTGTAATCGAAGCCGCTATGTATTTTGCTTACCATACCAGCAAGAAGCCGCCTAGCTTCTCTACCGTCTCCAATTTGCTCTGAATTTTTCCAAAAAAAAAAATCTATACGACAAAACCTAGCCCAGAAGAAAACAGGTACCGTAGATTGAGCATCACACAACTGACAATATGGCAATCATTTCAAAAATATAAAATGCCAATTCTGTATATATTTCTATAGTGTCTTACATGACATTTATTTTAGGCGAAGACCAAAAAATTGGGGTACAAAAATGGGTCATAAGAGCTAACACCAATTTATCGAGCTAGAACTAGCAAGGGAAAAAAAAAAAAAAAAAAAACTAAATCCCAAAGCAAAATGTTCTAAACACTACAAAAATGTTCTAAGAAGATATTTTCTGTACTCAATGTGGTTTTGGAACGTGAAAATGTCATGTTGCAGCCGGTAGAGCCAATCGGAGACCATCAAGCTCAGGTATAGCAATTACTTGACAACCAAGGCGAGACCTATAATCATTTAGGGTCAGGGGCAGAATTAGAAAATTTATATAGAGGGGGCTAAAAACTTAAAATACATAATTATTAATTTATAGTTAGTGGAATTTGAACCCAAGACCTCCCAAGTACAAAAAAAAGCCTTAACCACTAGACTACAAGCACACATTTGATATTTTATGAGGGGTACTAAACTATATAAAAACTTTAAGAAAATAAAAATTCAATTAAATTTTAACTTACGTGGTAAAGAATTTCGAAATCATGGGGTGGCTTAGCACCCCCGGGACTATGTGTAAATCTGCCCCTGTTTAGGGTAGTAAATATCAAGTTTAAAGGGGAAGGACCATCTTACAAAAAAATACTAGATCACTGATGTTACTTCAATTTGCAAGGAGGAGGTGAAATGACATTATCCGCACCCAACAAAAATCCAATTATCATACATGCCTAATAATCACTTTTGTTATTGTAATGTTCCCACTGTGTGTAACTTTGGTTTGTTTACATCTGATTTAGAACTTTTATGAAAACTCTGAAACTCTATGTAGAAAGTTCAATAGAGGAACCGACCAATGCTATCAATCTCATCAGGCAGGTAAAATTGAGATCCTTGGATATTAGCATTGTGACTTGGCTTGCCACGGTCCAAAATGGTGTTTTTTTTTCTTTTTCTTTTTATAAGGCATGTTAGGAATTATTAACATCAGAAGTCAAAAGTTCATACGTTTCAGTTAGGCCAAAGGCAAGATCAAGCATGTCATTTTCTTCATCAGTTGGATCTTCTAGTTTGTTATAGTAATTCACATCCTACAATAAATAAATTAATTACAATCTAATATCTAATAGAAGTTCTAATACTGAATAATTTTAGGTACCCCGTAGAAACCTCAAAATATTATATATCCACTTGAAGAATGAAAACATTTGAACCCTCATAAAATAAAGGGAATATCAGTCATACCCGTACATAACACATGAAGAATATCGTCTCATGATTTAGGCACATTAGTGAGAGACAAAAGAAGAGCACCTACAAATACTTTTTTTTATAGAAATTGAAAGAGTGTTCTATGTGACTTTAGTATTGATTATTGGAGCAAGTGAAACATTTCTTGTCTTGCACAGGTATTAATCAAAATTCAAGGTTTTTTACAGGCAAGTACAAAACTTTTGTTCGAAAATTAAACTCCCATTAAAAGAGCCCCTTAAAAGGTATACAGTCAACGAAAATGTACCATCACAATCACGTGGCATGTGGAACATGCAAGGGAACCTTCACATGCCCCTGTTTTTTCCAAAAATATAAACCAAAAGAATAAATCATTAGCTTATGTCAGCTCAATAAGGCCTATAGTGTGCATTATTCGGTGTCATTTGTTTTGATGGGACCTGCTCATTGTTTTGGGTTGGTCCTCTCGTTAGAAGTAGAACTTTAGTTCATATTAGTTAGTTGTTCACAATCTGGTTCTTCTTAAAAATGTACTTATAAATAAGTTTCTGTTTTGCGTATTGGACATCACTCTTCCAATTTTTGTTTTCAAAAAGGGGGGAACAAAAAGGTTGTAGAAGGACAAAGGAACAAAATCAGCATCTCTCAATTTTCATAGATGTAGAAACAAAAGAGGAAAAAAGAACCTTCTAGTTCTATGTCATTTTCATGAGCTGCCTCTAACATGGACATTCCGATTGGAACTTTTATATGCTTCTCCTCCCCATCCTTATCCACAAATGTCACAGAAATCCTTCAGATTTTCCGATCAACCCCAAGAAATAAAATTACTTCAAATAATGGCCGAAAATCAATGTATCTCTATGAAGTAACAAATAGAAGTAGGAGATCTTACGTTTCATTCGATTGGTTGCCATCTGATTGAACTTTATCACTAGTGGTTGTACCAGTAGAGAAGAAAAATCTTGTCTGAAAATCATCATTAATTCAATGTCTTAAAGAAGAAGAATAAACAGTTTCATATACATATATAATAACCCAATGGAACTTCCGTTAATATTGCAAACATTATCAATTTTATAATTAATGCAATATTCAAGAAACTATTGCCTTGGTCAAGTCCCAAAATGAGCTTCATATTTGTGATCAAATTCAATTAAAAATGTATCTATAATAGATTAGAAAAGGTGAATGAATAAACCAAAGGGTTGGAACAACGATTTTGGTCACGACATCTTGAGATGCTTCTCTTAGTAACAAATTTTTCAGCTGTGACACAAATTTTCAAGTTACACATTAGTATTTAACCAAAAAATTTACAATGTGAATCTTCACAAACTAGTAGAAATCAAATGGTTAAACATAGAAACATTATCAGCCTTTGGCAATTTGATACTTTACAGGTGTAAGGGTTTTGTAAAAATATTTGCTGTTTCAGTATAAAATGAGCCTCAATTACGCAACTAAGGTTAGTAATGAAAACAAAACCCTAAAGTGTTCAGTTTTTCATACTATACTGGTACTGTTTTTGGCAAATAAGGAATGGTACTGGCACACACCATCCAACATGAATCAAACAGCTAAAGCTCCAATCAAGTACCAAAAAATTGCCTAAAATCCCACAGAAAACGGACAAAAACAGGAATCCCCGATAGGATTCGAAACTGAAAGCAAAAGAAGAGAGAACTAACCGACTCTGGTCTCGTTCAAGATGCGAAACCCCAGGCGAGAGATTCTAGAAAACATGGTTGTAATTGGAGAACTCGCCTCTCAAGCCACACTCTGCCTACTTTCAGGGCTCTCCGTTTAGATCAGAGCGTTCAGAAAATGCAAAGTGCGAACCTTCGAAAGGTTGCGCGTCTAGCCTCTAGACTAGACGGGGACGAATGGAGCTAAAACAGAAGCACGATACAGCAAGAAAAAATAAAGGAAACAAAACAAAAAAGAAGAAGAATTGTAAATTGAAGATATCTTACCAGATTCGGCCCACAGGCCTTGATCCGTAGGCTTTGGGCCTTTATGAGTTTTAATCAACCCTCGGTTTGTATTCATTCTGCTCGTCGGCCACCTAAAGTTTCTCTGTTTTTTATTTTTTATTTTTTGTTTCTGCTCTGAGATATTTTTGCGATAGAAATATATTATCCCTCGTGTGCCGGATAGATAATATAATGTAAGTCTGTAACTAGTTTCGAAGCGCAGTGACGGATGAATTATTCGGGTTTAGTTCAGCAATGTTAAAATTTATGACTCAGAAATAATTTAGATATAAAGATAATATAATGTAAGTCTGTAACTATGTTTCGAAGCGTAGTAACGGATGAATTATTCGGGTTTGGTTTAGCAATGTCAAAATTTGTGACTCAGAAATAATTCAGATATAAATCGGGAATGATTATGAATTATTCGAATCAAAGATCTCAGTCCTGCAAGAGAGCAAAAAAAAAATATTATGGGAAAATTTTGGAAATAATTCGCAAATAATTCGTACAATTCGAAATTTTTTTGTAAAATTCACAAATTATTTTTAATTTAATTCGGTCAAAGTTCGGTCAACCGAATAATTCGGCATTTGGTTTGGCATCACAAAAAAAATGAATTATTCGGATTTAATTCGGGTTTAATTCGCGAATCTTGTAACTAAGGTGCCTCACACAGTGACAACATTCGTGATGTATTCGCGTTTTATTCATTTTTTGACGTTTTCAAACCAAATTCTGAATTAAACACAAAAAAATGTACAATATATTTTATTCACGAATAAAATGCGAATCACGAATTATTCGCGAGAAAAATGTCAAAAAAATGTTTTAATTTTTTTTTGTAGGGTTTTTTTTGTACTTCCTTATTATACTGAATCATATCCGAATTATACTCGAATCACGAAAATTTGATCTCACCGAACTATTCGTTTGTCACTATACTACCTCACCGTCGGCTGCTCATATGGTCATATGCAGTGTTTTTACATATAAGACCCTGATAACATTAGTAATCATGAATATATTGTAATTTTTGAAAGACACAATATACATCGGATTTTAGAAAAAAAAATAATGAATGTTATTAATTATAAACATGATGTATTTCATAAATTTATAAATATTTGTTTACTAGTTTATTTTATCTTAGACCCTACAAATATGAAAGTTTCTCAGTGCATGCATTCACTGTTTTAAACAATTTATAATTATAAATGATGCGACGTACCTTCTCTTCTATTAAAGTAAAATATCATAGAGTAAAATTATAATATGATTTTTTCAAATTCCTGCTCTATATACTAATTACATAAAATAAGCATTATTATTCGAATTATTCGTAGATTTACTTTAATATGGTTCTTATATTAAATTATAAATGATGCGACGTACCCTCTCTTCTATTAAAGTATATCTACGAATAATTCGAAGAATCGTAATCATATCGCCAAAATTGTCCTTACAAAATTTAAATACAAAAAAGTAGCGGCAAAGTGTTATCTATCCGGCATGCGAAGCGAAGGCAGCGATGGCATACAAACACAATAATTTTAACAAAGGCAGCGCCGACACCAAATGTTATTCTGACAATATATATAGAGTAAGACTTAAGGTCCTTCGTACTAGAGGGCTGCTCTCGGACCGGGTTCGGGCGGACCGGGTTTATCCGGGGTCGGGCCACGGGTTTGGTCGGGTACGGGTAGGTCGGGTAAACGGGTATCTCGGGTATAATTTTCAAAAACCGTACCCGACCCGAGTTTTACCCGTGCCCGTGGTACCCGGCACGGGTAGGGCGGTCCGGGTATGGTACCCGGTCCGGGTCGGGTACCCGGTCCGGTCCGGTTTTTTTTTTTTTTTTTTTTTTTTTTTTTTTTTCTGTTTTTTTTTTCTGGTTTTTTCTGTTTTTTTTTTTTTTTTTTTTTTTTAGGCGGCAAATTCGAAATTTCAAAAAAAATTGAATTTTTTTGAATTTTTTTGAATTTTTTCTGAATTTTTTTGAATTTTTTTTGAATTTTTTTTGAATTTTTTTGAATTTTTTTGAATTTTTCTGAATTTTTCTGAATTTTTTTGAATTTTTTTGAATTTTTTAACGGGTACGGGTCGGGTACGGGGTCGGGTACGGGTCGGGTACGGGTCGGGTACGGGTCGGGTACGGGTCGGGTACGGGGTCGGGTACGGGTTGGGTACGTGTCGGGTCGGGTCGGGGTCGGGTCTGGGTCCGAGTCGGGTTGGTCGGGTCGGACTTAAATCGAACCGGATTTGGTCGGGTTTTGAACCAAAAAATCGTACCCTACCCGTTTTTTACCCGTACCCGTGTACCCGTTTACCCGACCCATATCCGGGCTCGGGCACGGGTAACCCGGGTAACGGGCACGGACGGGTACGGGTCGGGTCCGACCCGGGCGGGTAAAAGCAAACCACTAATTCGTACTACGGCTTCAAAAATCTATTATATAAATTTCAAATTTCAATTTAAGTATCTATTGACTCTTAGAATACTCATTTTTACTATTTTTGAAAATCTTGAAAAAAAAATATTTATAAAAGATGACAAAAAAAGTCTAAAATATTGACAATTTTTTTATTTTTAAGTCATTTTTTTGTCTTTTTCATAAATTATAAAAATAGTAAAAATTGATATTGTACAAGTTCATTATATAACCAATTTAGTGAGCTACTTAAATCAAAGTTTGAAGTTTGAAATTTATTCAATAAATTTTTAAGAACGTAGCACGGATGACCTTATGCTATCTGGAGCATCCAAGCCTTATATATATATAATATATTTTGTGTTATGTACTTTTCAACCGTATGATGGACTTTGAGACCAGTGTTGAAAAATTCGCTAGGTGATAGGTTAACATAAAAGAATGAACAGAGATGAATTCAATTAAATTTCTCTTCTGATTTCTCCCCACTCGACGTACACACACACACATCCCTGCCGCTCTCTTGTGCCTCTTGGCCCTGGCCGCTCTCTCGCGCCTCCTCTTCTTGGTCATTCCCTATCAGCCGCATGTCCCCTTAATCATCTCTCTGTCCATTGCTTATCTTCCTCTCTCTTATCTTCCTCTCTCGCTCTTACTCTTGCACTTCAGAGACCTCCATGATGCAGTTGGAGGCGTGAGGTGGCGTGAGATGCAACCGTGCTGGAGGGACTAACCTTCTCTCTTCGTATTTTGAATTGGAGAAAAATAATTAAATAAGGATGAAGGATAGGGAGGCGACAGTGAAGGCGACAGTGAAGGCTTATGCGGCTGCTACTGTGTCCGTGAGAAAAAAAAAAATCATTCAGAGTGAATTTTTTTTTTTCATACGCACAACATTTTGACGATTCAAATTAGACTCGAACTCAAGCTCATTCTCATTCACTCCTAGCAGTCAAACAGGCCCTGAGAGAGCGCGAGGATGATTTTTTTGAACGAAGCACTTTGGTTTTTAATTTTTCGTTAGCGTTATTCACCCAACGCTTACATCTTGCCCAAATCTCAAAGTTCATCCAATGATTAAAAATCACATAGTACATGATGACACTATATATGCATAGCACCATAGCTCAACTCTCTCTATATATTTTTCTCGACCCTGGATTTTCAAGGGAATAACAAGTATATTTTGGATCTTTAAAAGTTACAACAGTATATCTAATTCTTGAACAAGGACTCAACATCCATGAAAAAATAAACGCATAAAGTTTGGCCAAACAAATTTACAAGTCTAATTAAATTGAGGAGAGCCTGTCCAAATGCATATAATCGGAGGCGATCCAATAAGTATCCGATTAAACTGGATCTGATGTTTCATATAGGAGCTGTGTGATTCACATCAAACTTAATTCGTAAAGACAATATTAACATTTGTGTTGATCAAGTCATCAGATGCTTTCTACTGAACATCTAGGGTATGTTTGGATGAAATGAGAATAACTAGAATAGGAGGCTATTCTAGAATAGAAGCTATTCATAATAACAATGTGCATTCAAATAATATTTTTGCTATTCATAATAGTTAGATCAGCTGTTATTTTCTATTCCTTGTAAATGTTGGAATAACTCTTCGAAAGTGTGAAGAGAGAGAAAAAAAATAATTCCTTTTCGGATTTTCACTAATACAATCTCGAAATTATAAAATTGATATCATTTTTGTTATCTCCACGTCGTAACAATTCAATTGAAATCCCACTTACCTATTTTTTCTCTTAATTAGCATTTTATTAACACTATTCTTTATTGGTTACAGCTATTTACTATTCTAAATTTACAATTCAAACAATATTTTTACTAATCCGAATAGCACCATTTTTATACTATATGAAAATCACTATTTATTTTCTATTCTCATTTGTTATTCTTAAATTTCACTATTTTAGCTATTCTAACTCTCATTCAAACGTACTCCAAATAAAATTTAATTTGATGTCAATCGGACCGCCCCTGAATTCAAGACGAACTTATGAATTCATTAATTATCTATAAACATTTAAACACATGCTTCAACATCAGATTTTAGAAATTTATGTTGAATGTTTAAACACGTTTATACACTTTTAGACACATGTATTCAGGTTGGCTCTTCTGAACTCAGAGAGTCAGATATAGCTATTGATTGTCAACATTCATATTTACACACATATTTTTTAAAACAGAGATATAATTATGAGAAGAGATTCAGTTACAATATTTGTAAGTTATAACAATTTAGTTTTATAAATTTTAAAATCTAAACAGTTGATCTAAATTGTTCAACATGATCGCTATATTAAAATGTGTTTGAAGATCATTTTTTACTATTTATTAAGTATCTTACAAAACTGTTATTTTTGAGTAGTTTACAATTGTCAAAAAACAGTAGTTTTGTAAAATACTTAATATATAGTAAAATTTTCAAAAAAATGTAAAATTTGATCTCCAAGCACATTTTAGTATAAATATTATGTTGAATGGTTTGGATTGATTGTTTGAACTTTTAAAATTGTAAAATCAAATTGTTGTAAGATGTTGCAAGTGGATCCCTCCTCTATAATTATTTATATTTTTAAATAATCTCATATGCAAAAAAAAAAAAAAAAAATGTGACAAATAAAAAAGGGTAGGTGGGGCTATTGGCCTATGTCAGAAAATTTGAAAGGGATCAAACATAGAGGAAAACCGAAAAGAAATACCGTCCAAGCAAGACCGTGCCCCATACCGACCTAAACCATGAATTCACATCACATGAGATATATTAAAATTTGAGTTGATAAAAATAAAAAAATAAATTCGGTTTTAAATATATTGAAATTTTCAGTTATCTCAAATAATACGGACTCCAAAACCACCTCCTGGAAATTGGCTATGTTTGGTTAGCATTCTGGATGAGTTGATATTGGGAGTAATTATAAAGATGAGGGTTCCAAATTTTCAATATTTTATACTTTTTATATCTCATCATAACTCATATTTTATATATTTGTTTTTAAAAGTCAAACTGTCAATCCGAACTGCTTAATATGATATATATACTAAAATATGTTTAGAGATGAAATTTCATAATTTTTGCAAATCTTTTATTTATTTTTTATATGTAGAAAATCATTGTTTTCAAACGATACATAAACAATAATTTTGTACATATCTTCAAATATCATAAAAAAATTCCAAAAATATAGTGCAGTGTATAATCTATGTACAATAGAAGGAAAGGGAAATGATGTTTTTTTTGGCAAATATTTAAATGCATAGTGATTATAGTACTCACTATGCATTTAAATAAAACTTATGTATTTAAATAAAACAAATATAGCGTGGTGTCTTATACAGTTTTTAAAATTTTCCTTAGCTTTTTTTTCTTTCAATAAAATAGAAAAATGATTCTTTTCCAATATCTCTTTCTCATTTTATCTCAATAAATTATAGTAGTCAAAATTGACAAGCACAATTGAAAAAGAAAGAACAATTTGGACTTTCCTTTGGTGGATGGAATTGGTGAATGTGCCATCCAACCAAATAATTAATTTATTTGAAAGTGACATTTACATTTGAAGTACAAGTTAATAATTATTAGTGATATAAAGAAATAGCAAGTCACCTGTGGATGACCTGGTTGGACCTCTTTTTGTTCATTGTATATAATATTTCATACAACCAATTGTAATATTTTATATTTGCTTGTGTATTCCTAATTAGGCTACAAAAATTGACCTTATGGAGGTCTTAACTGAGTAGTTTATTGTACCACTGAAAGAACAGAATGTCAACTGGAAATCAGGCAGGATCAGGATTAAAACGGTACATAGTTCTTAGTACTTATTTCTTACATGATAATTACATTTTTCAAATTAGATTGAGCTGCTAAAACAAAATAAAAGAGCAGTTACATGCTTTTTTCCTTGGTACTGTTACACCAGTAAGCACTTACTGATCCAAGGAGATAAATAATCACAACCCTGAAATAACATCATATTTTAATTGAAATTAAATTAACATAATCTTAGATAGAACAAACTATGACAACTAAAAGTAAAAGACACAATTGTTTCCCAGCTTTTGTGTAGACTTTACTGTCTCTAATCAAGTTTAAGCCCTTTTCATAACTTCTAACATGATTTTATTGTTTTTCCAGGGTAAATTTTATTAGAATCATTGCTTCCTTCCACACACACACATACAAAGTGAAATATTGCAACAATTATGTAACTTGTCAATCTTTTCAGATAAAAGAATGATTCATTGCATGACTTTTTCCACAATGTGATAAAGACCAGTTTGAGAAGAACAACCAGAAATTAAAGCATGAACCATTTTTTTCCTTTTGTGGACAGCATTGGTGATGAAATACAAGTAGGTATTATATAATTAGAAAGGAACAACACATAAGTTAATAAGTAGGTGCAACCTAACAATTGTTAAATACAGAGCAAATCACCTACAATAGATCTTGTCCGACCTTTTATTTGATTCTTAATAGAAATTATCATAGATGTTTGAATTTGTATTAGCTTGCCTAATTGGGTTATAAACTTATAATATAGCCATAGCTGAGTAATTACAAAGCTAGCATAAGCAAACCTCTCAAACTATTACACATATACTTAGTGAAGCCTCATAAGACGGTGATGAAGCCCGCAAAATTTTATTTTAGCATTACAGAGTTCTTATTGCACAATAATTACAAAAAAACATTTTACCTTAGATACAGATAACTAGTTTACAAAAACACAATTAACACAGAAGTGTCCTAACAGTTCTTCATGCTTTTCTTTTCTTCGGCACTGTTAGCCACTTTTAACGATCCATGGAGCTAATCACCACCCTGAAAGAAATTAAGAACCATTAAAAATTTCTTAGATGAAAAGATGATTGCAAACAACAATAGAAAGGAACATATATTGCCAATTTGGTCATGACACATAGACAACAAAGACAGTACCAAGCAAATTGTTTTGAACATGAAGAAAAGAAACTATTTCCATTTCCTCAATAATCCAAATATTACACCTCAATATTTCAAATATAAAAACGTTCAAAAAGGTGACAATAATATTTTGCGAGAGCATAGTTAATATGCTGAAATTCTAAAGGGGCACATATATAAAGAAATCTCTTCTTAATTTGGCCATTCAAGTATGTGTAGTACATAAAGCACTTATGCAAATACATGTGAATCTCTTGAATAGCACTGTTAATCATTACAAAATAACATTTATTTCAATTAGCTTCTAATATTTATGCATTAATTACACCAGTCAATAAAATACTTGACCTTGATATTATTGCCATCTATGATATCCATGTTGCTCTCAATATTGATTAAATATTTGACAGAGTATTTTTTTATTAAAAATACAGATTAACATATTTCTCCAACAGTAAAAAACTCTCTCTCAATTTCCTTCCTATAGAGGTTAGTATAATATATTCAACTTGTAGACATACATTCTAAGCAAAAGTATCAGTGAAAACTGCCATAATGGTTATTAATTGGTGATAGATATATATATAAAAAATATCATCATAATGAGCAAACAAAAGTAAAATGTATACATATATCATTGCTTTTTGTTGAGAGAATTAAAGATAAAATGTGCCAAGTTGGTTAACTCTTGCAATTAAAAAACACCCATTAATGACCATGTTTAAAAGACATTTAGACAAGTGTAGTTTAAATAAATTAAATTCCAATTAAAGAGGGTGGTGGAGGTTAAGTGACACTGTTTCGGAGAAATGGAAATGGTGACTGCACCACTTTTCTTAGAAAAGAATAAAAACCCAACAGACCAGCAAAATTCAAGTATTACAATTTGACCCTTTTTTTTTTTTTTTTTGGCAACACATACCAGGTCTCACCAATAAGTAAATAACCTTTCTTGTGTAAAACTCAATTATGAATATCAATTTATCCAATTGAGAGTTAATTAACCCTTGGATGTACAAGTAGATAAGCCTCAATTGAACCTAATTTTGCCACAATTAACCTCAATTTTGGTGATTTTAGCTTGACTTAGAGCTATTGACCGAATGGTTTACAATTGAACACTATTAATAGTATATAGTTTGGCCTACATTATTCTCAGTTTTAGACTCTATCTGCAACTTATCCAAATCAACTGACAATTTTAGAAATAAATGCTATGAATAGGCAAAATGGATAGACAACTTATCCTAAACTAATCACTAAAATGGCAGTCTCACTGGTTGCCTTAAACCAAACATGACTTAATTAATTGATATGATAATTCTTGCAGAGATAACAGTAATACAATTTCTTAACTAAAAAGAGGAAAGAAAAAAGCATTACCAGTCATAAACAGTGGGGTTTCTAGGTTGTATGACAGCATCAGTACTCTCTGCCATTGCTCTCTGTTTTCTCCTTCCACTCCTCCAATCACTTGTAGGTGTAGATGCTGCATGTTTTATATATAATAATTATAAATAATATTGGCAAACAAATTAACTATCTAGCACAGAATATAAATGATAAAACAGATGAGAACAAAACAAAATTTATTTCCTATATAATAATTACGGGACTCATCTTTCCTGTTCAAAGTGAATAATTGGAAAAGATTTATTTAACTCATTATAAAAAGGAACTCAATTAATTTATTGGGTAACTAGTTGTGATCCTACCCAATAAGCCATGAAATAGCAGGGGAAGAGCAATTTTCAATCAAAGCTCATTCGTTTCCTCTTCATTTCTTTCAGATCCAAAGAAAATTAAAAAGGGAATAAAAGATAAGTGAGAAGAAGATCTCACGTGATAGAGGCGATGGAGAACCGGGCACACTACCAGGTGAAGCGGGTCCAGACCCGGTACCTGAATCACCACTAGCCCCGTTGGGTGACGTGGCAGTCCGTAAGAAGGTTAAACTCCGGGTCAAGGCCGGAGGACTGCCACTGGAGGAGCCAGTTTGGTTGAAACTTGAGTGCTTTCGGAGCTTGCCGAGGCCTGAATCCGGTGTTGGTCCCGCCAGTGTCTCATCCCAGAGATGATCTAAAAGACCCATTTCTTGTATGATTTGTTCTCCCTTTTGCAACTATTTGTTGTGATCTTAAATTTGAAGGAGCTGTTGGGGTGTGAGAAGGTTTTGTTTGGGGTTCTTTTCTTTGAATTGAATTAAACGGGTGGTTGTTTCTAATAGAAAGAGATTGATTGATTGATTGATTGAAATGGGGAATTTATAAGGATTTATTGCGTTACTTTACATCCTCTACTTTTTATTTACTCTACAATTGGGTGTTATTTTTTTCTTCCTTATCGTATGCTATATGATACGACAAAGGTACAATTTTATATATTTGAATCAGCCATTCATGTTATCAAGTTGAATGAGTCTATGCATATTATGAATTGGTCCGTAATACATATTAATATTATTATTTTTAAAATTTTAATAGTTGATATGAACTGTTCAATATAATGTCCATATAAATATGTACTTGTAGATCAAATTTTATATTTTTTAAATTTTTTTAAAAAAATAAGAAGAAAATTACTTAATCTCAAAATTTTGAACTATCCAAAAACAGTAATTTTCTACTCATCTTAAAAAATTATAAAAAATATAAAATTTAGTTTGTAAATACATATTTATATAAAAATTATGTTGAATGGTTCGAATCGATTAATAAAATTTTAAAAACAAAAATATTAATCTGTATTATAGATAGTACCATAAATTCACTCTCTTAACTGTGACAAAAATATCATTGGTGTTGTAGTGTTGCTTTAGAAAAAAAAAAAAAGTATTACATTATAATTTCATAGATTCATAGAATTTTACGTAAATAAAATATTTTTTCAGGTCCGAATTTAGCGGAGGTGGTTTTGACTTTTGATAATTCTCTTAGATCATCAAATGTTTTTTGTATTTTTTTAAAGTGATACTGTTGGAGTTTCGCTTCTCTTTATCCTTTATTTACTCTTATTCTAATTAATAGGAAATTTTAATCTTATATTTCCGTGTTTGACTATGATTGTCTAGATTTTATATTGTAAAAATATAATATTTTGTCTGCAATTCAGTATCTTACTTACTTTGAAATTGGATGAAATTATTATTGGAATCTTAAAATCAAGAAAAACTTATTTGTTGATTTAATTTAATATCAAATAATATTGTAGAGGAGGGATCAATGTTCATGTCATGCTGTCAAATCGATGTTAATAAACTTAAATCTCAAGTAACCATTTCTTAAACTTGTAGATTACAATGTTAACTGATTAGATAAATTGTATATATCACACAATATGCCTCCATAAAATTACATCATTTCAATTTTATTTTCTATATGCATCTCTCTTGATGGCTATCAAAATGAAGTCAAAATCTCATAATTTTTCATATACATATACATATAAATGAGATGATTTAAAATATATCTAACGATTTACATCTCTTAACTTAATTGAATAAAAAAGTTATCACTAACCAATGATCATTGACTAGTGATTATGATAAATAAAGATGTCGACAACTAATCTTAGGATAAATTTTCAAAGAGTTCTCTTGCTTTACACCGGTAACAAAATTCTACAAATATATTTTAATGAAACTATTTTTAAAGCTATTATATTTTTACAATCAAGAAATGTTGGCATTACTAATAAAAACATATTAACAAAACTTGCGACAACCTATCAATGTGAATTTGTGATCTATATTATCAGTAATAAAAACATATCATAGAAAACTCATACATTAGAAATAACATATAAAAGTGAGGAGGAATTCAATTACACCATAAAAATGGTGATACGTCTTAACACTATATGTTTATAAGTTATTTTTTTAATTTTAAAATTCAAACAGCTGATCCGAATCGTTCAACATGATCTTCATATTAAAATGTGTTTGGAGTCAACCTTTTATATTTTTTTGAAACTTTTTTAGTATTTATTAAGATGTGTACAAAAATTGTTGTTTTGAGATAATTATGGACTATTGAAAAACAATGATTTTCAAAAATTCAAAATAAATACTAAATTTTTTTCAAAAAAAATGTAAAATTTGGTCTCCAAACACATTTTAATATTAAGATCATGTTGAACAGTTAAAATCAATTGTTTAGACTTTAAATTTAAAAATATAACTTATAAACATATGGTGTTAAAATGTATCACCATAAAAGAAATTAGATCCCTCCTCTAAATTTTGGAAATTTTAAAAAAAAAGTGAAGTCTGTTATTTACTTACATACATACATAGCATGCTAACTCCTTCACTGTAACTAAACTACTGATCTTGTTTATTAACGGTAGAGAAAATTTGTTAGAAAAGACAAAGGGCTATTTGAAGCCAAGCCAATAAGATGCTCTGAAATCTCAATTCTCTAACTACCACAATTGGAAAAAGTCTTATCCATTTAATTTGAACTTTTGAAGGATCAGATCAAGTTATTGTTTGATATTTTGCTCCTACCGATTGGGAGACTCAAAGCAGACAAACAACAATGAATTCGCATCCTCTGAGATATCTCATATTTTGCGTGACTTTTTGGAAAATTTCAACCGTTGCAATACGTTCCGCGCGATTCTCAAAGCTCAAATAATACTGGCCCCTACATCACCCCGAATAGGCACCGGACACGTAGGTCACGCAAAATATGAAATATCTCAGAGGATACGCACTCAACAACAATGGCTAATTACCGTTGAATAATACTAGATCTTCTATGGCTTTCGAAATACAGCCATTAAGTTCCATGACCAGAAACAAGAACAAAAGTGAACCCAAATAACCCGTTAAATGAAAATGATTCACAAGGTTTTCACAAGGTTTGGAAATTGGAGCAGAGGATCCAAGAGGTTTACGTTTACCATTGGGATTGGGTGCCTATCCTCTGAGATATCTCATATTTTGCGTGACCGACGTGTCCGGTGCCTATTCGGGGGTGCCTATTATTTGAGCTTTGATATTCGTGCAGAACGTATTTTAACGGTTAAGATTTTCCAAAAAGTCACACAAAATATGAAATATCTCAGAGGATACGAATCATTGGGATTGAATGACAGCTGTCAGTGCTTCTAGCTTTTTCCACTTTTTTAACTCATTTGCAAACGGATAAGATCCAACTACGCTCTGACACAGACACAAAGTCACCCTTACTCTGCGGGCCCCACATCTTAATGTTTTTCTTCGAAGTTGACCGTGACGGTTATTGTTATCCAACCAGCTTGTTTTGGGTTATTTTGGGCTTTAATTAGGCCCAATAAATTTACATAGGCTGAAGCACATGTTAATTTTATTTCCGTGTACCATTGGAGTTTGGACACATTTAATTTAACAATAGTAGGTTCTGGGGTAATTTGTATTTGTTCGGTATTATTAACGTCTTCCACTAAATGCGACCGAAATGGCATGATTTGACATGCTAAATTGATTTTGGTAACACCATTTTTGTGACTAAACAACAATATGGGCTGTCATGTTTTATTTTCAATATAAATTATCATATGCTTCCAACATTTGATACATTCTGAGGCAATAGTTGTTTTTATAAAAAATATTTACATATTGACTTATTTGATTGAATATTGGAGGAAACTAAATAATATTTAGAATTATGTTCCCATTTGTTCATTAAAGATACTTGAATTTAATAAAACTCTCTACCATAACTAATTAAGTTGTTCTTCAGTATTTAAAACAATGTTAGAGAATGAGATAATTAGAAGGCGAAATAGGGAGATAAAAATCCCTGTTACATCTCTAAAATTTCTTTGATTGTCCATTGACTATTTATGCATTATTAGAACACATCTTGATAAAAACTGTGCAAGAATTATTAGTCTTAACTGAAAATATAAATAAATTATCTTAAATTATTTTGTGAGACATATAAAATCTTAAGAGTTTTGATGGTCAATCTATGTGAGACAAATCCTCACCAGCACAGATGCGAGACAATTAATAAATGTAATAGTTTATCAAATTATAAAAAATATGAATAGTTTAAAAGAGTTTGATTACAAATAATTTTTTTATGCCGAAATTTTTGTGCCTGTAAAAAAAATTAATAGATATAACTTTTAAATGTACCTTAAAAAAAAAAAAGTCAAGAAAAAAGCAAATTGTATCCATGTTGTTTTGGGTAACATTTTCTTGCTAATCTGCATTAATAGTAAAATGCATACTGGTATGCAGAAGCGATGAGAACTTATTTAACTAGTAAAATTAAATTCTACTATTTGAGAAACCTGTTTGATAGTATGTTTTTTGAACCTGTTTCAGTAAATTTCTAATCAACCTAATTTTTGTAACAGGGAACATGCAGACTAGCGAGATATCGATCTTGGTTCATGCTTTCCTCTATTTTACTTTGATTGCCATCTTTCTCATGGCGGTTCGCGTGCACATCGGCATGCACATTAATGCCGGTTGATCAAATTGTTAGCTTTTGTCTTTCCCTCTAGTGGTGTACCAACCACCAGAGACAGATGCAGAAGCCACAGAGTTGCCTTAAGTGGAAGATGAAGCAATCTAACTCTTTTTACATTTTTAGTATACTTAAACTCACCCCTAGTATCATTGACTTAATATTAGTTAGCATTATCTTATTTTGACAAATTGGCAATGTGTTGGTTTTAATTATATATGAACTGCATAGTTTCATAGTTTCTGTTTTGTTTCACTTGAGGGTTGTTTCATGATACTGACACTCTAACAATCATTCCATATTGTATTTAAACTATTTCAGTTAATGAAATGGGCTTTTGCCTCTCTTTTAAAAAAAGAAAAATTGTTGGCTTCCAATTTCTTCCTATATTATAGTTTGAAAAATCCGAGTTATTTGTAGCAGTCTTTCTAATAAATCAAATCATATAGTTCCATCTATTTTCATAGAAATATATAAAATATTTTTAATATTTCAATACAAAAATAAAATAAATTAGAAATATTTATATTTAAATAAAAAATATGAAAAATACTAAAAAATGTTGAAACTGCAAAAAAAATATAGTGTTTTTTTTTGTTTTGAAACTGCAAAATTTTGGAATACCAAAACTGCAATTTTTTTTGCGCTAACTCAATATAAAATTGTGAAATTTTTTTACGATTTGGATAGATTTCGAAAAAACACGAAAACTTGAATAGTTTCTGAAATTTTATATGTTTTTTTGGATATTAATAAAAATTTCGGCTCATAAGTTATTTGTTATCCAACCGTATTTATTTATTTTTTTGGTTATTTTGGGCTTTCATTAGGCCCAAAAAAAATGAATCCACGCTTGGGCACATGTCAATTCTATTTCCAAATTCCACTTGATCCCATTTAACACTGGTCACTGAATCTCAGGTTATTTGTATTTCTTCAACACAGTTAACTTCTTCTCCTAAATGCAGCCGAAATGATATGATTTAACGTACTAAATTGATTTTGAGAGACACCATTTTTGTGACTAAACAACAATTGTGTTTATTTCCAATATAAATTTACATATGCTTCCAATACTTGATACAATCTCAGAAAATAGTTATATCTTTTAAAATTATTTATAAATAGGCTTATTTGATTGAATATTGGAGAAAATTAAATAAACATTTAGACTTATAATTAGGATATCTGAAATTAAATAAATATTTAGACTTATGTATCCATATTTGCATATGCTTGCAATGTGTTCCCGGTTTATCTTCAAAAGTGCTTAGATTATTTATTGATTATTTATAAACAACCAAAACACTGCGCCAAATTTGTTAATACTAATTGAGAAATATCAAGTGAATCATCTCAAGGTATTATGTGATATATACATTACTTTTAGATTTAATCACAAAAATTTAATTATGTGTAATAAATGTGAGACGATCGATTAATGCAACATTTTCTTAAATTATAGGGAATATGTGGAATTTCAATGAAGTGAGAAGTACAAAAAACTAGTAAGGCCCTCACATATGGTGGTTGAAATGTAAGATATAGATCTTAATAAATTTTAATAATTTTAATTTCATTTCATTTTTTACAATTTGTATAATGTAATTTTAGTTGTCGAAAATATGTAATGTTCATTTTTATTGATAATGTTTAAAATTTCAATTGAAATGCATGCTGGATTTAGTAATTAGTTTATTAGATGAGATGAAAATTATTTGTATTTTATTTCTTGAGAGTTTTTTATTAGTTTGGACTGTTGACTCATTGTTAATTATAAATAAATGAATATTAGAGTATTTCTACTGCGATTACTTTTTATGATATTTGGTAAGCAATAAATTAATTAGATAATAGTTTCTTTAAACCTCTATTTTGGACCAATTGGGTCCCTATCATAAGGCTATATATTATCAATTATTAAATCAACAACATTTAAACATAAATGCTAAACAATATAATAGACCTATTTTGCCACCACCTGATCTAAATCTTTGTTTGAAGATCATGTTATGTGATTTTGTTGTGGTATGCTCGCAGCGCGTAATTTGCTTGATGTAAGTAAGATAAATCCATTCTTCAGTGTTGTAAATAATGATATGTGGTTATGGGACAGACATAGTACTGTTAAGTAATTAATCGAAAATAATTGAGAATAATCAGTTATAATTAAAAATAATCGATCGATTAATCGGAAATATTCGTGACAATAATTTGATTACTGAGACTGATTAATCGGTCTAAACTGATGTTTTTTACAACACTGCCATTCTTTTTCAATCTTTAAAATTTATATTTTTAGGTTAGGAGATGATAGCATATGTGTTGTCACGTGCAACACACTTGCGTCTTGGAGTTGCACTAATTTACAAATATTTATAGTTCGGTTGGAATTAATGGTGGATCGAAGACACTTAATACATTGTACATAATAATAAAATCTTCTAGGATATCAAATTTTATTCTCTCTTTTTTATTTTAAACCTGAACTTGTGAAGTGCACTTTCTCACTGCTTTATGTTGTAAAAACGTATACTTTCCCGCTGAAGCGTCATTGGATCTATAAACCTCTCTTCTCAATCTGACCAAAAATGGGCTTATGGGAAGAGAGGAGAACGCTGGTGTTAATCAATCTTGCCTCAATCATGGAGAGAGCAGATGAGGCTTTACTTCCGGCAGTGTACAAGGAGGTCGGTGCGGCGATTCATGCCACGCCGACCGGTCTCGGGTCATTGACTCTCTTCAGGTCAATTGTACAGGCAGCGTGCTACCCTCTCGCAGCCTACATGGCTACACGGCACAACCGGGCCTATGTCATCGCTCTTGGTGCATTGTTGTGGGCTGCTGCTACCTTCCTTGTCGCCATTTCCAGCACCTTTCTACAGGTTGTTAATTTAGACAAGGAGTATTCACTTGTCTAATTTCTTCTTTTGACTTAATTATTCTCTCCTATTGTGTCTATATCTGTTATTGACTAATTGACCTATTTTTCACAGTGGCTGTGTAACAGCTGTTTGGTACCAGTCTACTGTTGCATGGTTTCATATTAATGAAATTGGTGGGTGCTCCCCACTACTTGTAAAAAAAAATAAAAAATTGACCAATTTTAGTGTTTCCAATATATCTTGGAATTTTATCTTTTAATCATCAATATATCAGCTAAATTAAAAAAAATGATCCATTTTATCTGCTGTTGAATGTTAGAATTTCATTGTTTTATTTTTAAAAAGAAAATTCATTGCTTTATCAAATCAAATTGGAAAAAAAAAAAAAAATGCTGAGAAATCTGTTTTAGTGAGCAAATCAGTATGTACCATTTGCAAAACGACAAACCTGTTATTATATATTGGAATTTATTTGACGTATTTAGAGTTGCAGGTGATAGTTGATTAAAAGATTGATAATACTCCTTACAAAAAATGGTTATTATTGCTTAATGAAGCTGTTAATTTTTTTTAGTTCATTCGGTAAAATACTTGGTGAAGCAGGTAGCAATCTCAAGAGGTCTGAATGGCATTGGGCTAGCGTTGGTCATACCAGCTATACAATCCTTAGTTGCTGATTCCACTGATGACGAAACACGCGGTTCGGCATTTGGTTGGTTACAATTTACTGGATTTTTCGGCTCCATATTCGGAGGGGAGGGTTTTTCTCAATTTACCTAGCTTCTACCACAATAATGGTATAGCTGGCTGGAGAATTGCTTTCCATCTAGTTGCACTTATAAGCATGGTAGTTGGATTTCTTGTTTGGCACTTTGCTGTAGATCCACATTTTGCAAGTGGTGGTCTTGACTAACAAGAGAGGTATACACAGGTCGGCACTGCAAGAGGCTAATGATCTAATAAAAGAGGCTAAATCTGTCATGCAAGTGCCGTCATTTCAAATTATCGTCGCACAGGGTGTCGCTGGTACTTTCCCGTGGGCTTCCCTCTCCCTTGTGCCAATGTGGTTTGAGCTTATTGGATTCTCGCACGTGTACACAGGATTCCTGATGACTCTTTTTTCTGTTGCCACTTCAATTGGGGGTCTATTTGGGGGTAAGATGGGAGATTTTCTTGCTCATCATTTTCCCAATGGAGGAAGGGTAATTTTGTCACAGATCAGCTCTGGTTTAGCAATTCCACTTGCAGCAGTTTTGTTACTGGCTTTACCAGATGACCCATCTACTGGGTTTTCACATGCTCTTGCTATATTCGTCATGGGTTCGCTCATCTCTTGGAATGATCCTGCTACAAACAAGTATGTCACCTATATATGTTATAAATATTTGATTTTGTTAAACTGTTGCTAATTATGCACTCAGGATAATATGTTATCAATTTAGTTGTATCCCTTTACTTAATTTATACTTGCAATATCTGATGGAGGTTGTGATGGTATCAGTATGGCATCCCAACCTGGCTCTGCTACATAACAATGATGAAATAAATTCCCACAATTGGTCTTAATTATCACTTAAACAAGGATAACTGTAATGATTTGACCTTAATGTTTCATGCAGCCCAATATTTGCTGAGATTGTACCAGAGAAATCAAGAACAACCATCTATGCACTGGACAGATCTTTTGAGTCTATGCTAGCCTCATTTGCCCCTCCAGTTGTTGGGATTTTAGCTGAACGTGTATATGGATATAAAATAGGAGACAACGATAAAAGTGACGATCCTACGATAAATCGAGAAAATGCTGCCTCTTTAGGTAAGGCACTTTACACTGCCATATCTATTCCATATCTACTTTGTTGCTCAATATATTCCTTCCAGTACTGTACTTATCCAAGAGACAGAGAGCGGGCTCGGATGCATTCTCTAATTGCTACAGAAATTGAGCAGATAGAGTCAGAGAGTTCAGATATAGAGCAAAATGATCCTCAACTTCAAAATATTAAATTGGTAGATAGCAATGAAATGAGGATAATTAATTTGGCATATGAGGGGAAACCTGAGAGAGAGACTAGCAGAGAGAAGTTGCTTTCCCAGAAATTTTAAATGTAAGTGCACAATTAGTTTATTGATTCATCTTCCATTTTGATTATTTTTAGCAATCTTGACAGGGATCAGTTCGTGTATTGTACGAGTGTCTGGATCATTTTGCTTATTTTACTAATCTTTACTAAGAGCGTGATTATATGTAGCTATCCTTTTCAAAACTTGATCCATTAATCCTGGACAATGTATCATATGAAGATTTTAAAATTACTCGGCAGCCGTTATTATTTCTAACATGTATGGTACAAAGATTATTATTTACAAAAAAAAAAAAAAAGGACACGAATTGGAGATTATTTTGTTTGAGAAATTTCAGTGGTTTAATGTGCCCCGAACCTTTTGTTCCAGTTATTTATTATTAACTGTTTTATAATCATAGAATTATGAGGATACCAAGGACCCGTCAGATCCTTATATCAATTTCTCAATTTTAGAAGGGTTCAAATAGATAAGACATTGTGATGGTGGAAACTCAAATTACATCCTAAAATTAAAGTTTGTATATTACTGGTTCAAAAAAGGAAAATCTTTTGGTTGGAGGATGGACTGGCTCCACAAATTACATCCAATGTTCTGCTGTAAAATACTCATTGTTCTGGTTACAACAATGTCAGGAAATATTTAGTGACTGGAATAGTATAGAAGATAAGCTTCAATATTCAATTTCAGACTCATTACAGAACAAAGTTCCAGTTTTATCTAGTTTTAACGGAAGATTTAATTTTCTTATTCCTGGTTGCAAAAAATCGGTATATCCTTGAACTTTTTTACTCATGTACCTGTCAAATTCCTAGCATCGATCTAAAGTACTAAACTGGTGCACCGATACCATGAACAAAGAAAATCCCAATTATGATCTATTGCAACGTTAACGAGGGAAAAATACAGCTCTTGGATTCTCACAGGAAAAAAAATCTGTCTATCCTCACAATTTGATCAAAGGAAAATAATAATTGTTTAATTATTTTTAGAAATATAAAGAATAATTAATAATTTAAATATATTAAAAAGCAAACTAAAGAAAATATATAAAACATCTTAAAATTTAAATGTACTAAAAGAACTCCAAAATATTTTAATTTTTTAGGCATGATTTTTCTCGATTGTAAAAAAAAATTAAACTATTTTTTGTTGTGTTAATGGAAAAAAATAAAAATACTTTGTATCTGAATTATTGATCCCGTTTCAAAAGTCACTTCTAGTAAATATATAAATTATTGTGTTTTTTTCTATTTCTGAAAATTATTAAATAATTATTTTAAAAATCCAACGAATATGATCAAAGTTTGAATTTTTTTTCTTTTAGTTTTGGCGGGTCCGCAGGGCATTTGGCGGCCCTCTGTTTTTGAGATTGTAGATTGACTTGGCGGCCTGAGTAGTTTTGGAAATCCCAAAATCATTTTTTTTATATTATGGTTAAATAAAAATTTCGGATATCTGTGCCCTCTTCAGTTCAATTCGATTCAGCACAAATTAAAAGTAAATGATAAGATGAGGAATTTTTTTCATAAACCATAATTAATAAATTAAAAATTAGGAAATCAATATGATTACTTTTTTTTTTTGAAAAATTATAAGGACCGAACGGTCCGTTCGGTCTACAAAATTTTCTTTTTTCCAGACCGAACGGACCATTCGGTCTCAAGTTTTTTTTAAAAAAATTTTTTTTTTAAAATTTTTTTTTTTTCCCCATCTGCGGCCACAGAAGATCTCTTCTTTCATTCTTCCTCATTCAATTTTTTTTTTTGAACTCTTAAAGCTTATGTAATTTCTATTATAATTATATAGGTTTGTATAATTTTAAAAGGAGAACAAGAAAAGCTTCAAATCTACAAGTTTCGTTAGGTATGTATTTAATTTTTTTATTTTTTAGAAGAAGAAATCAATCGTCTGTTGGAGGAAGGAGGAAGATGGATATTTATATTAAAAAAAAGAACATGGAGACCGAATCCCTAATTCAATCTCCAATTAAAATTGTCGGATCAATAATAATACTTGTTTAGTCAAACTACTAATAATTATTTCTTTAGAAAAATTAAAAAGTTTATTTTATTTTTACGTTGAAATTATTTCTTTAGTAAAAAAAAAATTGAATGAGGAAGAAAGTAAAAGGAAGAATGAATGAAGAAAAAAAAAATAGGAAAGTGTGACGCATAAAAGGGAGAAGATGAGTCGGGTTAAAAAAATTAAATAAATAGAGAGATCGAGCGAAAAAAAACGCAGGAAGAGATTTTCTATGGCTGCAGATGAAATTTTAAAAAAAATTCAATTAAAAAAAAAACCTTGAGACCGAATGGTTCGTTCGGTCTGAGGAAAAAGAGAATTTTGGAGACCGAACAGACCGTTTAGTCCTTATGGTTTAAAAAAAAAAATAATCATATTGGTTTCCTAATTTTTAATTTATTAATTATAGTTTATGAAAAAAATTCTAAGATGAGATCATATATTATCGAGAGTCGAGACCATGAGTGAGTGATTAAATGCAAACTCAGCAGTCAGCACCCAGCGCGTATTTACGATTTCAATTTGAATGCTTCTGCTCTTTACTCTTCAAGCTGAAATTTTTAAATATTCCATTATCTCAAAATTAATAAACCAAAACATTATTTTCTGTTTGGCCCTCAACTATATATATTACGAAAACTTTCTTATATACCCTTTTAATTAATAACACTAATTAAGTTAACTATATATGGATGCAGTCTAGCAAAGCTGTAGTTAATTTTTAATGATCTCTTTAGACTTCAATTTCTCTTTCCGATCTCTTTACCATTGTTTCCATCGCCATTTATTTCTGTGCATGTTTCTTCTTATTTAATTTTTACTTGCATGAACATGTCATTTTTTTACTTGTACGGATCGGTGTTTTCGTATTTTTTTTTTTTTTTTCTGGCTGCCCAACAGTAAGTTCAATAGTTATTTAATCATAAAAATATTTTTATGAGTTACTGGAGAAGGAGAAGTAAGCAATTAATGTAACGCAATATTTATGTGAAGGACTACTATATAAAATATAGCTTTCTATAATTTATTCATAAATAACAGTCAAAATAATTTCATTTGCTAATAAAAAGTAGGAAGCAGCAATAATTTCATTTGATGAATATACAATTAATATCTCATATTTTGATGACTCGGCGAAAGATATATAAAATCTCAATTTTGTCTATTAGATGTTTCAGCATTATTGTTGGTTCTATGCATGATATGTAAGAGAAGTAAAAAGTATAATAATTAATTAATTAATTAATTAGCTATTGAAAATTGCAGCATAGATAAGAAGTTGTTGATAGGTCGAGATACATGATTTAGCATAGCTCAAAATCAAGGTTCTAAATAGCAATTATAGCGGCATAGCAGGGAGATTAAAAAAAAAAGCTATAGCAAATAGCGTAGCTATTGCGGAACCTATCATACATAGCGTTTTTTTTTCTTTTCAAATTTTATATTCTATATTTCTACTAATTATCAACATGATCAATATTGGAGAATTGAGTTAACAACTAAATAACAATTAATATAAGTCTATACTTTTTATCAATTTCGTAAATAAAAAAGAAAAAAAAATCTTAAAAGTAACATTATTTAACAGTTCATACTTCATAGTATTAAATATTATAATGGATGAAAAGCAATTAATTTTATAAGGAAAATAAAGTCAATATACCTATTTAAACATTTTATATATTATAATAATAATCAAAATTAGCTTTCAATTGAAACGAACAATAATAATTTTACAAGTGAATAATATATGAAGAACAATCAAAAGGAAGAATTAATATTTGAATATTTCTCGGTATAGAATGAGAGAATAAATCACAAATAAGAACATAACATATAGTTCGGTTTAGCATACTTATCGTAAAAGATCATATAGTATTAGAAATAAGAATAGAAGCACATAAGCCCATATAAATTGCAAAAAAAAAAAAATGTAGCCCATATAAATTTCGTGTGCGTACTCTTACCAGTCGATCCATCTGACCTGACATTCGCACTTTATTTTTAAGTAGTTGCATTAAAACTGTAGAGCATGTTTATCCTTTCTGCACTGTAGGTAGAATTGCATAAACCCTGAAAAATTTGAATTTACTGTATTTTAGGAGTAGAGTAATTAAATAATATTATATGTATAATATTAGATTATTAGTCTGTCTTTTTCTCGTAAAAGACAATATATATTATTATTTTATATGCATACGCATGCATTGGTGAGAGCTGAGCAGAGCCGAGTGACTTCGTTCCGTCTTGGTGTCACTTGGCATGGGACGGCCCGATAGTCACTGAGCTGAGGGTCACTTGATCCTTGGATGGCTTTAGGATTTATATTATATGTATAAACTTTGATTATGTATCATTTTCGATCATTTTACTATTTGATGTGAGCAGTTCCGATCTCGAGTTCTATGGTACGATACGATTCGGAATTTATTCCTTCTCTACATTAGGAGCTACATGCCTAGGACAGGTTACCCCACCAGTGGTTCGAGGCCCCGATGGCATTGTTTCAGGGCTACGCAGTTGGATTGTGGCAGCCTTGATATTACGCTACACAGTTTGAGGCCGTGGCGTTGTGTTGCACGGTCCGAGGCCGTGGCACTTTAGTGCACCAGTTCGAGACTGGCACTACTTATTGATCCCGTGAATCTGGCCGGATGAATGGAGTTCTCTCATGCTCATGAGGGAAGAGATTAACAATTTTACGACTTGCATTGTATGATTTCTCTTATTTTATATGTTTGGGTGATGAATCGTTAAGCGAGATGACACACGAAAATTTTGATAAGATATAACCATCTGCTAGTGTGCTAGTGTAATACTAATCTTGTGGGCAATGCGCGATGTCATTAGACAACGTGTATCATTATTCCCTGTGATCACAGTACTTGGATTATATTATTTTGGTAAGGTATAACCATCAGCTAGTGTGCTAGTGTAATGCTAATCTTGTGGGCAATGCATGATGCCGTTAGGCAACGTGTATCATTGCACTCTGATCACAATCCTTGGATTATATCATTCAGATCCTTTTTATATTATTGGCACGGCATAGGGTGAATTACTTAATTCCGTATTATTATTAGTATTATATTTAGACACACAGTGCGAGGAGTACTGGATTTCGACTTGACTTCTATCCGATATTGTATTTTGACTTTGGGTTTATTTCGCATGTTGGCATAATAGAATAATCGCATCATGGCATCATTTAAAAGTATTATAAATTGTATTAGATATTAATATAGGTTCACTCTAGTGCATATTTAAATTATATTCATCGGAACACAATTTATAACTAAAGTGCTTTGACCGTGGAGAAACCCTGAGGGGATAATACTGGGTCACATACTGGGTGATTAGTCGCTCACCCACAAGTTGTTTCGTGGGTTTTAGGTACAGCATCTGGTGGTCCGTAGCAGGAGATGCCAGGAGCTGTCTCCGATGGCCACGCTGGTTGATTTAGTTTTATGTTAGGGTTTTGATTTGGATCACGAGTATCCGTATTTTTTGTATTATATATGGATCTCGATAGATCATGTATCCCCTTTCTCTAGTGGATGTTACATTTGGATCCGAGACGGATCGTACTGTATGACTGGTATGTTTATATTTATTTATTGTTTATGTGACTGATGCTTATACTTATTTTATGCTTCTGCTGCTCTTTGATTATTTTATTATTTTAGTCTTGTGTACTTAAAGATTAATTAAGTACGAGAAGAGATTGATCGCACCTTAAATTCAGAATTTTTGATTTGGGTGTGACAATTAATGTGTTCAGAATGTCTGTATTCATCTTAGTTACTTAGATTTATTCATTTTAGTATTTTTTTTTAACTGTTTATATGCTTTAATACAATATATGAATGATATTATTATCATACTTTATAAAAAACAAAATGGACAAGCTAGCTGGTCCAGTCCAGCGCAACACAACATATTTATGACTGGTATGTTTATATTTATTTATTGTTTATGTGACTGATGCTTATACTTATTTTATGCTTCCGCTGCTCTTTGATTATTTTATTGTTTTAGCCTTGCGTACTTAAAGATTAATTAAGTACTAGGCGAGATTGATTGCACCTTAAATCCAGAATTTCTATTTTGAGGTGTGACAATTAATGTGTTCAGAATGTTTGTATTAATCTTAGTTACTTAAATTTATTTATTTTAGTATTTTTTTTAACTGTTTATATGCATAGGTTTAATACAATATATGAATGATATTATTATCATACTTTATAAAAAAACAAAATGGACAAGCTAGCTGGTCCAGTCCAGCGCAACACAACATAGATGAAACCGAAATATATATATATAGATGTGTAAAAAATAAAAAAATCGACAAGAGGAATTTTTGTTTTCTCTACCGTAAATAAAAGGATATATAGATGTAAACCGAAAAAAAAAAAAAAAATTAAGTGCCAGTGACATAGAATACTCAGCTTCTACAAAAACGGAAATAAATCTGCTCCGATTCCAACGTCCTTGCGATTCTCTGCAATTTCAAATACCTCCCTTTATCTATTTTGAAATTCGTGCATAAAATTTAACTACTTTTGAGATTTGTATATTTCACGAAATGAAAGGAGGGATTTGAAATTGCAGAGAATCACAGCAGATTTATTTCCCAACAAAACACACCAATCTCGTTCAGAAAAACAACAACTGAGGGTCGTCTAAAATCTGATCTTATATAATTTTTCGATAGCATTTAAAAATTAAATTAAATCAGTGACATGAAATTTAATTAAAATATTTACATCACTTCCAAGTACCAAATACCGAAGCATCTAATAAAGTTCTAAACTGACGCACCGATCGATCACATGAACAAAAGAAATCCATGATCTATTGCCACGTCAGCAAGGAGAAAAATGCAGCCCTTGGATTAAAATCCAACGATGCAGAGAAAGGATATATAGCACTGTTTAAATGAACAATAATTAACATTTTGAATTGGGAGATTATAACATGAGTGAAACAGTACGAATTCACAAGCGAAACTGTTTTAAAAAAACTTCTTGTGTGACTAACTAACAATTATAGGATATATATCATGTTAATTTGATGTGTATATTTTCTATATAACTTTTCGTAAGCCTTCCTCACTTGATACATTTTATATATGGTGAGAAGCTATATAGAAAAAATGCATACAAATAGACTTATTTGATAAAATATTGGAGAAAATTAAAGAATTAAATAAAATGGATTTTCACTATTTACTTTCTAATACATATTGTTCCTTTTTAGTGCATGCCTATGTTACAAAAATCAAGGTATAGAAAACCCAAGGTATTGTTTTGTAGCAATTAAACAAAATAACCACGCATCATTTTTAAAACTGATAGAACAAATGTTTTCTATGTTCTTCCAAGATATAACACTGTGTTAACAGTACACTCGATACATGCCACAGCAGATCCGGAAGACCAATAAGAAAAAAAGAAATTGTGAAGATGCGCAGAAGCATAATTAGAAGAATAAATGTAGAATATTTTTCCTATGGTTAATAAGAATAAATCATGTATTTCCTTGTATGTTTAGAATAATTCCAAAAAAGACAAACATTATCATATTACTATGACTGATTATATAGAGTACGGCTCTGTTGTGTAATTGATTGAAAAAAATATATGAAATAAAAGAAAGAGAGAGAGGTTTGAGGAATCTTGTGTTATTTAGATTAATTTAATATTTTTGTCACATTGTATACATGCCAATCATGACATACAAAGAATATTTATTCCACAATATCATAGAACAAAAAGATCGATGAAATTGAAAAGCGATCTGAGCAACTTATTTTTGCATCAACATATTTAGACATTGGTCTATGTATAAATTAATAGCAGATGTTACATCAAATCAGTTAAGCAAGTTCAGCATACATGCGTTCAGCACAGACCATTTCAGACCAGTTGAATAAGGACAACACGCATGAGATTTGTGTATAATTATTTTTACTAAATTTAAGTAAATTTATTTTCTTGCACTTTTTTTCAAAAACAATTGTTCGTATAATTTTGAGATATGACTGTGTTTGTGTTTTGTTACCTATGATACAACATAATATGAATTTTCTTTTATTTAATATTAACGTAGATGTTCGGTGCCACCTCTTTGGATCTCCTTAGACCTTAATCTCTCTTAATTCAGGGATTAAAACTTCTCCTTAAGTCATGGAGTTTAGTGAAAATGAGATGGGGTAGATTTTGCTTATTTACACACTTTCATACAAAAGGCTAAAAAAACACTATACCTCCGTTATAGCTAACTATTTAAAACATTGATTTTCAGTGATTCTGGATCTCCTATAGTAACTCAAATTTTGAGTTTGGATTCAGATCAGACAATATGAATCCGGACCAATCCGAACCAAGCTGTGTATTGGCTCCTTTAATATTCGTGCCAGAGCAGATTAATGACCCTCTCTCATTATTATAGCGTTAACAATTCAACATTAATTTATAAAATAAAAATAACTAAATTGAGATAAGAATATGAGCAAGTCATGATTCATCTAAAGGCAAATTGATATCCAGCTTTCACAACAAAATTAACTGTTTACCTGTTTTATATTTAAAAAGCTCAATACAAAATTCATCATTTGCAGTAGAACAAAAGTTCAATTGCATTATATTTTCAATTCCATTTTTGTCCCGCAGAACAGAGATAGGAGAAAGTACAGCCCTTGGATTCAAATCCAATGATGCAGAGGGAGGATAGCACTGTTCAATTCAAATGAAAAAAGTTATTGATATTTTGAATTGAGAGAATATATATATTTAATGTGAGCGAAGCAAATATAATATGAATTAACAAGACAAACTGTTTTTGGAAGATCCATTTTGTGTGACTAACAACTGTAGGATATCATGTTAATTTGATGTGTACATTTTCATTATAAATTTGCATATATATATACACACTTTTCCGCACTTGATACATCTTGAGTTGAGAGGTTATATTTGAAAAATTGCATACAAATAGACCTATTTGATATAATATTGGAGGAAATTAAAACATTAGGTATAAATGGGCTACCATAATTTTTTGCTCTCAATGTGTTTCTTTTACGGTGTACAGTTGGAGAAATAAAAAACATGGAAACACAATATATTACCATGTAGTAACTTAATCATATAATCTTGCGACACTAGTAAAACTGATAAAACAACAGAGGTTTCGATGAGAGGATTCTATAGGATGTTATCTGGACGGTAGGGGTCTGAGCTTTGTGGAGGGAGAAAAATAAAAGATTCTTCTCCAAAAAGAAAAAGTCAGTGAGTCATCTGATCAACGATACATCATCAAGAAGTGATTAGGCAACAGTTAGCAAGAACGTGGTGGTGACTTATATCCGAAAGGAATTAGAAATGGCACAATGTTTCTCCATGTATAGATTCTTAGGTTTATAGCAAGGGAGAACTTGTTGCTACTAAATTTTTTTTTGTAATTACTTTTTTTGTCTAATATATCTGCTGCCAACCATAAAAAAAACTGATAAAATAAATTTCCTTTAACCCATATTTAGACATAAAACTACATACAACTAACCGTAATATATAAATTATTTTTATTATTGTAAAGAACAAATATTTATTTTCACACAATTGGGAGAAAATCCAATCATGAAACTTGTAAAAATGCAAATTAAACTATTTATTTTTGCAACAAGATATTGTTAACAACACAAAAATCAAACAATTCACACCTTTGCAAGCACACACCATGCATTGTTTAGTTGCTTTCAAGCCTGTAGAAAGACAACACGCATATATGAGATGGGGTGCATAATTATTTTTAAGTATATATAGTTTTTGTTTACAATTTTTCCAAAAGCAATAAAGTATGATTGACCTTTTTTTTATTTATTTAGAATAAACTTTCTAGTCTACAATGCTAAATAAAAGAATTTTAATTTTTATATTATCATTGCGCAAATAAATTCAATTATTTTCTTAATTTCCATTTAAATGAGAGCTCATAAACTAAAATTAAAAATTTTGTAATTAAAAATTCTGAAACACGAAATCAATATAATTGTCAGATAAATAAATTTAATAAAAAAAAAAGATAACAGTGGCCATGCAATCGAATCGTCAACTGCCATAAGATTTCCTCTCCGATTGTATTATTTGTGATTAAAAGAGACTAAATATTATTTTCGTTTATTTTACTTTGAATCAAAGAAAAAAAATGATTTAACATGGACTATGGAGAGAGAAGCAAGGGCAGTACGTACGCCACTACGCCTGAAGAATCATTTATTGATTAATATATTAATATATATAAAAAAAAGAGATGTGCAACGGGCCTGAAGGAGAATGCATATATATAAATAACTGAGATACTAGCTAGACTAAATGCTAGTCTAGCTCTTAATGAGCGAATTTTGATGAGAAGAGAGTAAACAATGCACTTAAATTTTAGAAGCTGTTTGTGTGTTGGAAAAGATTTTCTAGCTGTCAGTATTACACAATGTTAACATGAATTTATAAACTAAATATATAATAATAACATAATTGAGGCAAAGCATGCAAAATATAATGACCATGTGATCGAGCAACTCCCAATCATTTTTTAGACGAGCTACATTTTGAAATTCAAATGAAGAAAGATTCAAAAATTGATAGTTCAAGCTGCTACCATGCATAAGGAAGACTAATAAAATAATTTGTACGTCCACGAGAATTAATACATTATATATTTTTATTTTGGAAAAAGTGCGATTAATTTAGTATCACCAGCTTGCATTTAAACCCATAAGCTAGGTCATACATATTACAAATGAATCTTGCCTCTACTCTAAAATCTCTCCATGCATATATATATATATATATGGAACGGCTAAATTGCTACTGGCAGCATTTCTGTCCGAGGTGCTGCCGGCTGTTTTTTTATTTTGTGATGTTCAAACAACAAATCCAAACCGTTAGATGTTTAATCCATATTATAATCTACTTGGAGACCAAATTTTACATTTTTCTGAATTTTTTTACTATTTATTAAGCTGGTTTGAAAACTGCTGATTTCAATGCTGCAGAAATTTACTGAAATCAGCAGTTTTCAAACCAGCTTAATAAATAGTAAAAAAATTCAGAAAAATATAAAATTTAGTCTCCAAGTAGATTATAATATGGATTAAACATCTAACGGTTTGGATTTGTTGTTTGGACATCACAAAATAAAAAAACAGCCGGCAGCACCTCGGACAGAAATGTTGCTAGCAGCAATTTAGTCGTTCTCTCTCTCTCTCTCTCTATATATATATATATATATGTTGTCTTAGCTAGCTAGCTAGCGCACCCAAAGAAAAAAGAAGTTGTATAGTACTTATAACATAGTGCAGCAATAAAAGAAATCAGCTTTAATTTGTTGCTTGTTTACGTATATTCAGATATAATCATATAAATGTTGCAGATATGAAATTAAAATTCATATGCAAAAATTCAAAGAAATATGTATTGATCATTTCTATTTATTCCTCCCTCCACCGATCCCTAGGATCCCTAGGATCAATGGAGCTTGTTGTATTAAAATAATTAAAACTTGTTCTATTTAAAAAAAAAATCAATATATTCAGGCACTTGTTTTGTGACTAAACTAACAATCATATGTTGTCATACTAATTTGTTGTATTTATTTTCAATATAAATTTGTATAACCTTCCAGCACTTTCATACATGTTTAGGAAATAAGAGGTTCTCTATAATATTGCGTTATTTAATAAAATATTAGAGGAAATTAAAAGATTTTGTAATGACCTTTCGGAATTTACCCTTCATTTCATAATTCCATTACCATGTCAAATTATCCTTCAACTTACATTATTACCGGGCAACCCAGAAATATATTTATGCTGTAGCACTTAACAAATCAATTAATGATCTTTATCTCATATATATATATATATATATATATAGAGAGAGAGAGAGAGAGAGAGGAGGGATCGGATGACACCTTTTTTTGGTGACATCGGATGACACCGTCTATTTTCAAAGTTTTCAAAGTTCAAACAGTCGATCCAAACGGTTCAACTTGATGGATATGTTAAAATGTGCTTGCAGATCAAATTTTACATTTTTCAATTTTTTTTTACTATTTACTAAGTATTTAACAAAATTGCTATATTCAGGCCGTTGAATTTTTGTACCCATCTGAATAAATAGTAAAAAAATTCAGAAAAATATAAAATTTAATTTGCAAGCACATTTTAACATATTCATCAAGTTGAATGGTTTGGATCGACTGTTTGGACTTTGAAAATAAACGGTGTCATCCGATCCCTCCTTATATATATATAGAGGTTGGCTACTATGCTTATATAAGCATAGTAGCCAACCTATATATATATATGAAACTAGTTACAAGTTTAATTTGATAAACAATAATGCTTCTTTTATAAATTTTATATATGCTTAACAATATGTTAAGAAATTAGAATGTTAGCCTCAGAATAATCATCATAAGCATAGTTAGATAACAAATCAGCTAGCATCCATATTTGATACCTAGCTTGATTTATGTAATTAATTAGGATATGATGAGAGTGTACAGATCAAATAAAATAAATAAATAAGGGAATGATCAACTTTTTTTCACAAATCTATAAGTATAACGTCAGGTGGTGTTTTAACAAAAATGACCTTGATGTAGGTTCTTTAATTTGAACGGTTGTCAATTTAAACTATGCAGGTTCTTAATTTAATTTATTCATCTTAAGTTGTGCAAGCAGGAATTGCTTTCTATGTGTCTTACCAGGCCCAATTTTACAAAACAGATTGGAACCAACCTCTCGTCCGAACTGGGTTTGGAATTTTTCTAGAATTTGTTACTGATCTGATAATGTATCAATTTCGTTGAAAATGGTAACAAATCAAATGGCCTCACTATATTGAACTTTCTAATATACACAAAACTTTACATCTTATGTCAGTTGGGGATTAGTTACAGGATCATCCTTCCCAGCTTATTGACACTTCAGCAACTTCTTCTAGCAGAGCAGAGAATTGCACCTGCATTCCTTGTTAAAGCTCTGACTCTAGTGACGCTTTCTGCCCTGAAGCTCTGCTCTCTGCTGTAACGAGGCCGGATCCATCTTCCTGATTGCTTGAAACTCGCACCATTTATGAATGCATCGCCAACCGACCGCCAATTCCATGAACTGCCGACACCCGCAATTCGTGATGTTACCTGAAAAAATCACCCGTGTTAAACCCTCTGCTAATTAAAAGTTGATGATATCAACATAACAAGGAAGCCAATTAAGCATTCATTTATAAAATTTTATAAGATCAATATAAGGAGACCAATTATTGTGGCCCAAATTTATAAATTTAAATTTTGAACCTTTTTATTTGTGGAACTTGAAGCAACAAATAGGTTGGACTGGCTTTTGACACTGGGACCCATGCTTCCACCAATGGCATAATCTATCCATCCATCATAGAAATTGTTTACAATATGAGCATATCCATGCCTTATCCTGCATAAGATTTAAAAAACCATGAGTACCACAAACATCATCATTTAAATTATATTTGCATTACTATGTTTAATACTCAAATTTTGATACAAAAAATCACGCCACCTGGGCATCCTTTGCTTGCAGTTAGGCCCGAACCGGTTGAATGCAAGTGTGACCTGCATTTTTCTGTCCCGTATGTAGCCGTCATCATGCCCGAGCAACATTACCTTGTCATGGTCTCGGAACCAGTTGTTAGAAATGGTTATTGCAGTTGAGCCACGTGTCACATCTAGGAGCCCATCCTTGCTGCTGTAGAGTGTGTTGTGGTCAATCCACACCTTGGATGCACTCACAAGTCGAATCGCATCCCCGTCTGCACCCCCAATTTGCTCTACCCTGCCGCCTGGGACCACAACCAGGCCGTCTGGTTGGGCTCGGCAGTTGTGAATTTGGAGACCATGGATGATTACATTGCTTACCTTAATAAAATATTACATTGCTTACCTTAATAAAATAAATCATGAAATATTTAGTTTTATCAAATCAAAATATGCTTGTGTGGAAATAATCAAGGGGTCGATATATATTTATACTGTTCTGATTCTTTTCAGTACAACTACTTCTGCAAGTCTTCCTGAAATTTTGTATATAAACCTGGAAACATATCTTTGAATATGTATATATAAAACACATTAAAAATGCAAAAGAACATACCCCTTGAAGCACAATACCAGAGCCATAAGCAATTTGCACATTTGCACCACGACCATCAATTGTAGTAAAACTCTTGACATAAAGCGGTCTTTTGAGCATGATCACCATATCCTTTCGAAAGGTTATCCAAACCTTTCCTCGAAGCAGTGTGGCACCATACCTAAGCGTGCCGGGCCACGGGCGTATCGGGTCATCACGTGAATCCGTTACCGAGTAGAATTTGACATCACCGCCTCGATTGCCTCTCATTTTTCCAGCAAAGCCAACTGAGCAAACTGCCAGCCGTTGCCTGTTGGCTGCCCAGTTCGAATGACGGCGCCAGCATCGGTCAATTATGTTCATGCTAGAAACATTTGTGAGGAGTAACAAGAGAGCAAGGAGATAAAATGTAATCTTGAAATTGATTGTGGAATCCATATCCTGTGATTTTTGAGGGTTTGGATGGGTAGGTTAACTAGTTAGTATGTGAGGGCTTGGATTTATACAGTAGAAGTTTGCTGGAAATAGAGACACGGGGTTTGGTAGAGTAGAGGTTTGTAGTTTGCACTTGAGGAATGAGTGTAACTAAAATTTGCCTTTTTAGGGAGCTATTTCCACGGTTTTGCTTTAACTTTGTTCCTTTTCCTGTTTATTTTTTAATTTTCTTATCCTGAGAGGGTGCTCTATGCTGTGCATCTGTTGAGCTCAATTTGGATGAGTGTTGTTATCATTGGCATGGTGTATTACAGTATTAATATTAGTAGATTTGTATTTATGGACAACTGGGGAATTTAACATTTGCCATTTGCCCGTGTAATATTAGGGTACACATGCGGCTACACCTAATTAATTAGCATGGATGTGTACTAGGCAGTTTGTGAACTGACTCTTTATTATTTGTTTATGTCGAGATCAATGTCTTTCTTTCTATTTAGCAATAAGTTTGCCGGCCATTTTTATTAATATCTTTTAAAAAAAAATTTAAAATGCCTCCGCATTTAACTTCTTTTGAAAAATGTCCCGACCGCTGGGTCCACGGACGGCCCATACCCATAGAAAACCACCTGGGGGGCGGGCGGTCCTCTTTTTTTTTTTTTTTTTTTTTTAGAGATCTTAATATTTTTGATTAAAATATTTTTGTGAATAAAAAGTTTTCTTGTTTAGAATGTATGCAAAAAAAATTGATGTCGTAACTCTTTATAACTTTGATTTGATTTGTCAGTTGGATATTACAAGTTTAAAGATAACATTAATTAAGGACTTGGCTATTTGTGTGAACTATTTCAATGTGTTGATAGCTTATTTAATCATATGAACTTTATTTTGTGAATAATTTTTATTTTGAGTTTTGTATGAAGTTTATTTGTATGTGTTGACAAGTCACAGTTTCATTCTGAGTCCAACTTTGCACTTCTGTTTTACATAGCAAAATATCTCTAAAAATCATAAAAATTGACTGAAAATAGAACACGACTGAAAATTTTCGTACAAACTCTCCAAACAGATTAAGAGATATCGGCTCTCAAAAATTGACCGAACTGATAAAAGAGTGCATATTGTAGCAACTTTGCAGCTGTGGTTAACATAACAAAATATTTTCTAAAATTATGAAAATTGACTGACATGCATTCTTAATATCGTAGAACACGACTGCAAAGTTTCATACAAAATCTCCACACGAAAACTTAAACTGAATTTTTGAGGCACTAAATGACGTGTTTTTGAAATTCTGATGCTTCGGATGTCTCTCACGATGCCCAAGGGTTTCCTCAAAGCAAAATTTATATCCATCTCGTTCTCTCCTTTCCAAAAAGTGGTCGTATGCGCAAATTCGACTTTTATAACCAAAGTTATGGATGTTTAAAGTTTTTTCGAAAACTGAACTTTGAAAATTCATAACTAATTGTAGAAAAATCAAATTATTCTCTAAGGATAAGTTTGGTTGAAGTGAGAATAGCGCTGTTCTCAAAATAGTAGTGCTATTATGAATATATGTCAATCCAAACAATTTTTGAGCTATTCAGAACAGCCTTGGATAGCGATGTTCCGCTAACCCAACTGAATGTTGGAATAGCGAATTTGTAAAATATGAATTAGCAAATATTGATTAAAAACTAGCTTTTTCATTATTTAACTGCTAGCTTCTTCTCTCCCCCCAAAAAACTACTACTCCATGAAAATAATACACCAGCTCCTCTCTCCACAAAAAGTTACTTCTTCATAGATCTACGACTCTAAACAGTTACAACATCATTTCATAAATATATCAAATGTCTTATTTTTTGGCATACACTCTATATAAGAAAAAAATTTCTTCACAAAATTATTTAAATCA
>CAXKVR010000071.1:0-27659 GCA_964058845.1 Carex sylvatica
AGATAGCCGTATGAATCCTTCCAACTACCGAATATTCTGCAAATTGCAAGTTCACGACCTCTCCACAGCCTGTTGTATTTTGGGGTTACATATTTGTATTTGTGTCTGACGGTTCTAGCCACCGCCTTGATGCTCATGGATGGATCCTCCTTAATGTCTTCCTCAATTGCATCGGCAATTAGTGATGCCGTCAGCTGTGAATGGTCTGTCCTAGTGGATGCAGACTTGCATGTATGGGGTGGTTCACACTTCTTAATCATCCATGCTTCTCCGGCACCTGCAGGGGTTGCAAAAAGGCGAAACTCGCACCGCGGGTGAGTTTTACACAGCACAACTAACCTTGTTCGATCCCTTTTGTGTATTTTACATTCCCAGTTGCCGTGAACATGAGTCTCGTAGATTTTTTTTATAAGTTCATCTATGTTGGTATAAAGTTGCCCTGGGGCAAGTTCGTCATTGTATACAACACGAGGGCCAAAATAACTAATGTCTGCCTCTTCAAAAGCTGTGGTATCGTTGAATGTGGCGACCGGATGCTTATTTCCCCGACCTCTAATCGGGAATTTTTCTTCCCTGGATAAACCTGGTACATTTGCATCGCCATCTGATAAGTCATCAGATTCCCAGATCCCTTCGTATTCATCTCCCGTTTCTATTTCATTTTCTGGTATGGCATCAATAGCATCAACATCAATATCAATATCAGTTCGATTAACGGGTACCGGTCCTGACTCTGGCATAGTTGGAAATCTAGGGATTATGGGTGTCTGTCTGGGTGGTGGTGGTAAATCTTCAATATTTTCAGGAGAGTTATGGTGGTACCCTTGGTTGGCATAAAGAGAGTGGTGGTGGTATCCCTGGTTGTCATAAGGAGAGTTGTGGTGGTATCCCGGGTTGTTATAAGGGGAGTTGTGGTGGTACCCCGGGTTGTCATAAGGGGAGTTGTGGTGGTACTCCGGGTTGTCATAAGGAGAGTTGTGGTGGTAGCCCTGGTTGTCATAATGAGAGTGATGGTGGTACCCCTGGTTGTCATAACCCGAATTGTCATAACCTGAAGGTCCATCCCCAGCCACACTAGAAGGTCCAGCCCCAGCACGGGGAACCCTCTTTGAATATATGTCCATTACCGAGATCCCACTAGACTCAAATTTAGTGTACACAGCTCTCCATAAATTCGCATCTGTTATTGGAAACCTCACAAAGTAAGGTCTACCCGCCCCACCCCTTTGTGAGTTATCAATCCGTGTTGCCAATTCTATTTCATACCTATTGGGGTTTACAGCAGTCTTTTCGTATATTAGATGCTTGAGTTCTTGAAATGTGGTATTTTCATTAATCTCGAAGCCAAATGCAGCATCTTTCGTGTAATACACGCCATCTACACCCTTTTGTAGCTTGCCGCCCACATACAGTGCAACTAACATCTTTTCCTTAACAAAATATATTTAAACAAAAATTTAATAAGTATTACAGTAATTGTACAATAATAAATGGCAAATAAAAAAATAAAAATTTCTTGCTAGAGGTAAATGCAACACTTACAGTATTTGAACAATAATTCTACAGTAATTGTACAGCAAATTGTACAATAATCGAACAGTAAATACTACAGGAATTGTACGGAAAATACTACAGTGAATACTACAGTAATTGTACGGTACATACTACAGTAATTGTACGGCAAATACTACAGTGAATACTACAGTAATCATACAGTAAATACTACAGTAATTGTACAGTAATCATACAGTAATTGTACAGTAATCGTACAGTAACATACTACAGTAATTGTACAGTAATCATACAGTAATTGTACAGTAATCGTACAGTAAAATACTACAGTAATTGTACAGTAAAATACTACAGTAATTGTACAGTAATCGTACAGTAAAATACTACAGTAATTGTACAGTAATCATACAGTAAATACTACAGTAATCGTACAGTAAATACTACAGTAATTGTACAGTAATCGAACAGTAAATACTACAGTAATTGTACAGTAATCGTACATTAATTGACTAATTAGTAAATAATTAAATATAATTTAAATAATACCTGTCGCTTTTCGCCAAAAAACTCGCTCGCTTCTGCTGCCGGGAGTGATAATGGTTGGAGTGAGCATGAGAGAGAAAAAATGGGATTTTATATGCATCCCCTTTGGACCGCCCGTGGGGGGGGCGCCCCACATGTTATTTGGACCGCCCGTGGGGGGAGCGCCCCACTTGATGTTTGGACCGCCCGTGCCTGTGGCGCCCCATTAGGAATTTGGGCCGCCCATGGGCCTGGCGGTCAGGGCATGAATAAAAAAAAATTAATAGCAGGGTTATTTTTAAAATTTTCTTTTTCAGAGGGGATATTAATAAAAATAGCCGCAAAAGTTGACATCAAAGATTTTTCAACTTCAATTGTTGACATATTTTTGGTTTAGATGAGATATATCACAAATTGATACATATTTTGTCTGATAAAGAACTTGATAAAAGTTGCACAGTTAAAATTATAAATCGAATAATCGATTCATAAAACATAAAAGACAAGTCCATGAATCACAGATATACAATATACATCTAAACAAATAAAATATATATTCACAATTTTTATTTTCAGTCATGACGAACTATGAGGCTCATAGAGTAGAAAAAACGTGCTGTGCCGTGCCGAGTCGTGACTAATATGTCGTGATTTTGGTCAAGTGCTATGCAATGATCAAAATGTCAAGGGATGGTCACGGCACATGAGTCACGTCGTGACTCACGTGCCGTATTCAAACGTAACTGATTATGTTTCTCACGTTTAACTATTTTTTCATAATTTAAGTTAGTTTATTCAAGATTTAACATTTGATTAAAACCTAACAGTTCTAATTACACATGACTCACGTGATTACGTGCCGTGATCGGATCTTTCGCGTGCCGTGCCGTGCCACGACCAAAATGTCAAGAGATGATCATGACACACAAATAGTCATAGCACGTGACACGCAAGTCACGGCACAAAACAGTAACACGTACCGTGCCGTTCCGTGACGGAGCCAGCTCAGCTGTGCCATTTTTTCCACTCTAGATCCATGGTAAAAAAATTATTTTTTTATTCCTTTGCCAAGATATCGTATCCTTGTCTATCTAATAACTTTTTTAACTTGAAGATACGCGTGCTTCAAATGCGATGATATTTTCTTTTTCTATCTTATAAATGCGATATGTTTTGGTCTCATTGGAGTATTTACTGAAATTAAGTAGTTTTTTTTTAATTACAGTATGTTTTGGCAACATAAAATCTATAAAGTACTGGAACATAATCATTAATTTGGTCAAGGTAATATTTAGAAATTACAACATGTCTTGAAAATGTAAAATTCAAAAGGTATAAAACAAAATTATTAATTCGATTCAAGTCGAAACTGTAAATTTAATATATAAATTAAGTTACATTTGAGTAAGATATCCGTCTTATTCCTGATTAATTTTTTTATATTTCTTTTTGGAAAATAGTGATACGGTCACTGATTTCATAGAAATCAAGCATACTTGATTTGATATCCAAAATAGATACCAAAATCAAATACGAAAGTCCTATACAACGAATAAAAATTCAACTTCTTTTATATGTGGCTTCTTAGAGAAAACATTGAAAATAACCGAGACAGAAAATAACCTTTTTTTCAAAGTGGAAAGAAAGAAAGTGCAACAATAAGATCAGAAATTACATAAATGAACTACAAATTAAAGTGCTTTCAAGAAGAACAAAAAACAGAAACAAACAAACCAATCAATATCCGAGACTTCTTCTTGGATTACTTGTCCAATAATTCTTTGCTCCCGTTGGAAAAAAAGATAAAAGTACATATATTCAGGATCACAAAAATAGACATGACATGGGCTTAATTTTCTTCCCTTGTATTTGTTAACTTGTACTAGGACCAATAATTTAAGTTACGTTTGTCCACCAAAATACCAACTTTCGGCAAAACTAATAAAAAAACATGAAAATGTTTACTGATCATGTGAACGATTGTCTATCAAGCAACATCTATGTTGAATTAGAAATTAATTCTACAGTTTTTATTGGAAATGGGAAATCATTTTAGACCGATTATGATTGATTATGACAACTCGGTCATTTTTTTACATGCATATTAAGATCATTATTCGTTTCACATGCATTTAAGATATACATGAAATCGATTATATAATATTTTATAGACAAATTTTGTCATTGTTTTATGTTAACAACTTTATCTTTTAAAATATAGTAAATATGTTATATATTGTTTGTTATAAGATGTGTTTTTCTCTTTCTTATTATTAATTTTCTATCTTTTAGTTTAATAATGAAGAGATGGAAAAGACACTAGCGCAATCACACAACACAACATAAAAGATACTTTGGTGTCAACTTCGTAGATAAAAAATCTCAAAATGTGCATGTTTGGTGGCCTCATGATGTAATGAAGGGCTATATTATCTATAGAAGCTTCTATTGCGGTCCTTTTCATTGCCTCATTTGTTAATGGTTTGAAAAGTTCCCTTAATATTAACTTTTTGAGGGGTAAAGTGTTATCTTCTACCTTCCAGTGTTACTCACTGACGTCATGATCTGGACAGTAAGAATAAAAATGAAAGCTCCTTGTATGTTGCATACTTGCATGTGCACCCTCCAAACAAACTATTTTCTCAAAAATGTCCTCTCTCAATTCATGCGGCGTGATTATTCAAATACTATAATCAATAAAAAAAAACGTGACGTGACGTGATTCATACGCTGATTTAGTTACGTCACGTTACAGTATGTGACTAAAATTAATTTTTACAGAACATAACGTGATTAAAATAATAGAGAACAGTTACATTGTGCAAATAATTATATCACGTATGATCATGGTAGACGTGGCTTATTGAGTTTAATTATTATTTTAAGTTTTAAGTTAGTTTAAAGAAAATAATAATAAAATGTACACGTAAGAAATTTTTACAAAATAAATTATAATTAAAAAATAATGTTTTAAAATTTGTCACATCGTAATCGACATACATAATACATTAAAATTGATAACAACGTGATTAATTGTAACTACTTTTAAAATTTTAATTACAGCACGCGAAAACTTGATTAATTTATATTGTGCAGTATATGACTCAAATCAGACACAAATTTACATTCCCAATGCAACGGGAGTTCTGAACAAATCAAGCTCAAAGTTTATTTTATAGCTCAAAATTAATCAATTTGATTATAAGTCGAGTCAAAATTGACCTGACAATCAAATTCAAACTCAAATTGAGCTATAGTATTAGAACATTTTTTATTTAATTTCATATTATCTTAAGTCATTAAAGCGTGAAATAATTGGTCTTTGTTTTTTTTTTTATGCGTTATGTTTGTTCAATTACTAATATGTTTCTATTTCAATACCTTTCTCAGAAAAATTATAAAATATACTCAATATTAAAAATAATTATAAAATTATGTTTGACCCTAATATTTTGACCGGTCAGCTCATTATATATCCTGGCTAACACTCAACTAGCAAGTCTCCGTGAAGTTTTTTTGAAAAATATTAATGGAAAAGAAAAAAAAAAAAAAAAAAAAGCTTAACAGGATCTCAATCCAACCTACCCTCTTACTGACTACTGAGAGTTAGTTAACCAGAGTGCATGGTTTCTGATTACCAACCGCCTCTCTGTATTTCGTTTTGTTTTATCATTTATATTAAATAAATTAATATATCTCTTTGCTTATCACTCATAAGTAGATCGACTAGCGTTTGAATTGGCTTCTTTAAAAAATATAATAATACAAAATAAAATGTAATTGACGAACAAAACAAGAAAAAATCAGTCAGATGTTATTTTTGTGTAATACCATGCTCCATGCATGCTCTTAAATATACAGAAAAAAAAAAATTGGGAAATGTTTCCATATACCCCTGCAAATTTTCAAACTATAATACTATATTACAACCGCCTTTCTTTCTTTCTCTGTTATTTTTTGGAGGAAAAATCTTTCTTTCTCTGTTCTTAGTGTTTTTTTTTTTTTTGGAATGCATTGCCCGCCTATTTGCACAGCTATATGTAGATCCAGCGCAACAGCTGATGAGTACAATGAGATCTGAGTCATCAATTCTAATCTGATGCGAATCTCAGAACGGACTTCATATATTTAAGATAGGCATTAAATTCTAATTGCTCAGGAAAATAATTTTTCTGAGAGCTGTACCGGAATACAGATTCAGTAACAATTTTCTTGAGCACTTCAAATAATCATGATATCAATGTTTATCTACGTACTCTATATTCAGATCTAACGACATGCCTATAACTTCATTTTATATTTGTCAGCCTTGTTTGAATTATAATATTTTTTTAATCAAATTGAAAGACCAACTGTTATTAAATTGGAGAAAGATGAGGTAGCACAATTAATTAGAAAAAAAGTTCTAAAATTATTGATTACCCAACAGTCAAAAGTTCAATTCTCCTTCACAACTTTGCAACATCTGCGAATATTACAAAAAAAATTACTATTATTAAACTGCATCAAATTTTATATATATCCACACCATGATTAGATGAGGAAGAATACTTCTATAGTTATATATTTTTGAGATTTTCCGGTTGGTTGTGAATATATCTCCATCTTGTTCTGTTGGTGTTGACAAACGCTGTTGTTGCCACTATAATCATTATGTGTTGAGTCTACAATACATAGAAGCGTATTTGGAATAATCTCCTTGAACGTGAGAGTGTCACTCAACTTGATCTTTCAAAATAGCAAGGCATCCAGAAACTGTTGAGTCTACAATACACAGAAGCGTATTTGGAATAATCTCCTTGACCGTGAGAGTGTCACTCGACTTGATCTTTCAAGATAGCAAGGCATCCATAAACTATTGAGTCTACAATACACAGAAGCGTATTTGGAATAATCTCCTTGACCGTGAGAGTGTCACTCAACTTGATCTTTCAAAATAGCAAGGCATCCAGAAACAAAGTCAGATGTTCAAACTATAAGGGTGTGTTCGAATTTTACTGTTCATGTTGGAAAAAAAAATTACTCAGACTTAATTTTTTTTTTCCATGTGAACAGTAAATTTTAGTTCAAAATTTTTGCAATTTCATTTCCATTCCTATTCTCCTCCGTCCGCCGAACACGTCTAAAGAGTTAAACATATACAGAAGTCAATTATATATCTTTTTATTTTTAAAGAATGGAGTTAATTTTACATAATTATGATATTTTACTGTAAATTATATATAAAATCATACATAAAAATAAAATAAAAAATACATAATCAATTGACTCCATTCATACTCTTTAGCTCCGCTCCGAAAAACATCCTCACGGAATCATTTATGTTCCTGATATTCTTGATCTCATTCTCTAATCTAACCGATCTCACTCTCTAATCTAATGAGACGATTACTAAAGGTTTATTTTTCCTTGTACTATGAGTATCAAATCCTTAAATTATTCATTTCAGTTCATTTCAGCTCATTATTAATAAAAGTATTACCCTTCAAATTTTACACATTAAAGATCAACATCTAACGCATAAAAATAATCTGAACCGTAGTCATCACTTTTGATTAATCATAAAATTAACAACATGCATTACAAAAAATTTGTATATATCAATCAATATTTAATTAGGAAAAAAGATTATTCCCCCCCATCATCTATTCCCCAATCATCCCCCACTAACCATCAAACTCACTCAAAGACGAGTCAAAGTCATAGCAAATAAAATAAGAGAAATCTATTGCGTAATATCTCCGGTACTGATCTAATCTCAAAAATAAAGAAACACTAAAGTCACAATTTGCCTCCTCCCCTTTCATCCTCATCTCCGGTCTGCATGCAGCTAATTTTGATAACTTTTGATTTTGAGCCTTATCTAAAGCTCGATGCACTCGATAATAACTCAGCTGGGTTTTATTCAGATACATTTTGAGTACCTGGCTACAGGCATGAATCAATGGTATTAGTATTGACTGGTACGAATAATTTACGCTGGGATGCAACTAATAATTCAAACGTCATCTAGTATTATATAAAAAAAAAATTCTTTGTAATGACGAGTTATGAATACTTGATATATGAATTGTACAAACTTGTATGACGAGATATGAATACTTGTAATATTTAATATTAAATCTTTCAAACGTCATTCAATGTCAAAAGAAAAAAATGATACAATATATTAGATATAAACACTTGATACATGAACTATTTACATTTGCATACGAGGTATAAATAATTGCACTACTTCATATTAAAACTTTCAGAAATCATCTACTGCCATATGAAAAAAATATTGATAAAATTTGTTAGATACAAACACTTAATACATGAACTATTCACACTTGTATGCCGATGTATGAATACTTGTAATACTTGATATTAATATTTTTAAATATTATCCAGTGCCATATGGAAAACAAATTGATAGAATTTGTTAGATGTAAATACTTGATACATGAACAATTTACACTTACATAACGATGTATGAATGTAATATTTGATATTAATACTTTCAAACGCCATTTATTGCCATAAGAAAAGAAAACTATTGATAAATTCATTTAGATACAAATGTTTGATATATAAACTATTCACAATTACATGATAAGGTATGAATACTTGCAATATTTTATATTAATACTTTCAGATATCATCCAGTGTCATATGAAAATATATATATATAATTTGTTAGAAACATATACTTGATACATGAACTATTTACACTTACATGAGGAGGCATGAATACTTGCATAATTTATATTAGTACTTTCAAATATCATCTGATGTCAAAAGAAAAGAAAAAATGTTGATAAAATATTTTAGATAAAACGCTTGCACATAAACTATTAATATTTGCATGACAAGGTATGAATATTTGTAATATTTGAAAGTAATATTTTCATACATCATCTCGTTCCATATGAAAATAAAAATAAAAATTCATAAATTTTGTTAGTTACTAACACTTAACATATGAATTATTTACACTTGCATGACGATGTATAAATACTTGCACTACTTAATATTAGTATTTTCAAACGTCATCCTGTGTCATATGGAAAAAAAATGATAAAATATGTTAGATACAATCACTTCAAACATGAATTATATATACATGCATTACGAGGTATGAATACTTGAACGAAAAAATATGAATACTTGCTCGACAAGATACGAATACTTACACGACAAGGTATTCACGATAATGTATGAATACTTGCATTACGAGGTATGAATACTTGCACGATGGACAACCCGAAAGTATGTAATCATGGATCTCATTTGAAATAGAAAATTACGTAGAAGACGTTCATGGTTTTATATTTGCAAATTTTCTCACAGATCGTTAGAAATATTGACGAGACTGAACAGAGAAAAAAAAAATTCAACTCTGAAAACGTGTAAAAGATGTGTGTATGATGTGTCCAGATTTTTTTGAAATACTTAGTATCTTAAGTATGAATACTTTATATATTATATATTAATACTTGCGCGCATAAGTATCCATATTTGCATGCGTCAATTATAAAATATATCAAATATTAGGTGGTCCCCAAGTAATTAATGAAATTAAGTTAGTTAATGGTCCCCACAAGTAGTTATTGATTGAGGAATGAATGAGAGAAATTGACTGAGGGATAGTTAGTTGATCCCATTTAATTAATGTAATTCAAAATCCATCCGACAAAACTTATAGTTTTTTTTTTCATAAGGTTAAGACAAAATATTGACAAATGTAACATACTAGACATTTTTAACTATTCTAAAATATTTTTTAAAGGGTTAATTTTCTATTTATCCTTGAAAACTTGTTCAGCTTTTTATTTATCCTTTAAGTCTTCATTATATCTAATAAATCTCTTAACTTTGTTTATCTTTTTCTATTTTTCTATTTATCCCTAGAACTAATTATTCATTGTCAGACTTTATCTTTTACTATTATACCCTTCTTCCTTCTCAACTCCCTTTTAATAGATCAAATCAAGCATGCTTCATGCTTGGAGTACCTTTGATCAATATTTCTTCATGCAGCTAGAACATCCCATATGTTCCGTAGAACTAACATTAGTCTAGCTTCTCCTCCTAAAAATACTCATGATTTGACTAAAGAGGGGTAGAAGTTTATAAGTCTAAGATAGATCTTATATATTTCTGCTTTGCCTTACCCCGCAAATGTGTAGTGCGCTACCCTAGGAGTGTCCGGAAGGAGAAGACCGATGCAAGCATATTTCTTAACTCCATGAAAAGAGCGAGTAAATCCTCATGTTGTTGCTTTGTCCATAATTTTACTATTTATTTGATGTTTGTACTTTGTAGTTTCCCTTCACCGTTTCCAATAGAAAGAGGACAAATTCCTACACCCTTCCTCAAGACTTCTATCTGAATCAAACTTGTGCTTGCTAAACCATATTACCTTCTTATTTGTTCCCAACAATCCTTGTTTCAAAAAATAGTTGGATTTCGCTTGATAAAGTTGCTTGTAGAAACTATACTGACAAGAGTGAGACACTTCGCCCGACGACAGGTAGCGAGCAGGGAGTGGTTCTTTAAGGTCTTACGTCAAATACCAAATGACGGGACCTTTGCACAAGATTCTTTGGAAGCTCGATTAAGGAAGAGTTTATTTAATCTAATTTCCACTGAAACAGAGACATAATTTTTTATCAAATCAGAGAAAGGCGGGAGAGACTATCAACAATTCAAATCATCTCTAGATAAAAAAAAGTAACATCGTGACAATGGTAAAATCCCAGAAGGGTCTATTAGATTTGGTTTTAAGAACGATTGTGATTTCCCTGTGTAGAATTTTAAAAGCATACTTCTATAAAAATCGAAATAATGCGAGACTATTGGATCTGTATGCTCTGATGATCAGTGAGATGATAAATGTACTGGTTGACATTTGATCAGTTATGCTTTTTGGGACTGGAAATCATATTCTTCAGAATGAAATCTTAGACCTGGTATTTTCTTTCGAAGCACAAAGTTTACTTGGTCTGAAGAAAAAACCACGATATATTGATTTCTAATCAAGTTTTAGTGCCGAGAAGAAAATAAGGGAAATCACATGAAAACAAGAAAATCGATCTAACTTCTTAACAGAAAAGGATATTTTTGTCTTTTATTATTTTAACCAAAGATTTAACTATGGTTAACTTAAAAATTATAATGTAAAGGACAAAAAAGAAAGAGTTCTAAGAGTTAAGTGACAAATAAGATATATTCAAGTATTTAGGGGTAAATAAGAAATTGAATAATTTTTGAAGAGTATTTGAAAAATTAACTTTTTTTTAAAAGTTAATAACTTTAAATGCCAACTAACAATTTTACTGATAAAAAACGTACTTACAACAAATTAAATGATCATCATTCTTAGATCTAAACCCATTTATTCTTATAAATTCATCTAATCTAACTTAATTATAATCTCAATCACCATATTATATCATTCTCCATCTCTCTCCATAACTGGATCCGCTTTTGTTTAATAGCCACCGCGCTCCGATTAATATGGAGGTAGAAACTCTACGCTCTGAACTCTGACAATACCGCACTCGTAGTTCTGCTTCATTCCCTCTCTCATTCTCCGGCTTGCTCACAGAATAGTTTTTATTTTTATTTTTTATAGTTGATTTGGAAACTATACTTACATAATTTGTCATGAATAATGAATTTCAAAACTTTGCAAGGGCTAAGCAGGAATATCAATCAAACTGGAAAAGGCCTAAAATTAGGGTTGGTTTGGCTCAAAAAATGTGACAGATCGAGGCAACCGATATTTTTAAAAATACCCAAAAAATAAAACAAAATATTAAGATAATTGAGATTTGGAAAAAAATTTAAAAATGCCCAAATCGTACAGAATATTTACGGTTTGAAATTAAAATTCTGAACCGTATAGAATATTTACGGTTTGGATTTTTTTTTTTTTAAGAGGATTTAGGGTTTATTAGAATTTAGTTTAGTTTGTGTTTGGAGATTATGTTATTCAGTTTGTTTGAAATTTAGATTAGTTTGAATTGTTAAGTTAGAGGTTTGTATAAATTGTTAAGTTAGAGTGTTTCTGATCCCAATTTTGCACCTCTGGTTAAAACAGATCGTGAGATATCATTTCTCAAAAATTGCCCAACTTCACACGTTTTATATGAAACTTCACAGGCTTGTTCTACGATGTTAAGACTGCATGTCAGTCAATTTTCATAATTTTTGAAGATGTCTTGCTATGTTACCCAGATATGCAAAGTTGGGCTCAGAAGCACTCCTTCAGCAGTTCAGGCAATTTTTGAGATATGATATCTCACAATCTGTTTTAAGATTTTGTATGAAACTTCATAGTCTTGTTCTACGATGTTAAGACTGCATGTCGGTCAATTTTCATGATTTTTGAAGATGTCTTGCTATGTTAACCAGAGATGCAAAGTTGGGATCAGAAGCACTCATTCACCAGTTCGGGCAATTTTTTAGAGATGATATCTCACGATCTGTTTTAAGATTTTGTATGAAACTTCACAGTCTTGTTCTACGATGTTAAGACTGCATGTCGGTCAATTTTCATGATTTTTGAAGATGTTCTGCTATGTTAACCAGAGGTACAAAATTGGGCTTAGAAGCACTTCTTTAGCAGTTTTGGACAATTTTTGAGAGATGATATCTCACGATCTGTTTTAACCAGAGGTGCAAAGTTGGGCTCAGAAACACTCTAACTTAACAATTCATACAAACCTCTAACTTAACAATTTAAATTAATCTAAATTCCAAACAAACTGAATAACATAATCTCCAAACACAAACTAAACTAAATTCCAATAAAACATATACTCTCTTAAAAAAAAAAATTCAAACCGTAAATATTCTATACGGTTTGAAAAAAAATATATCTGAACCGTAAATATTCTATACGGTTTGGAATTATAATTTCAAACCGTAAATATTATGTACGGTTTGGATATTTTTAAATTTTTTCTCAAACTCCGGTTATTCTTAATATTTTGTTTTATTTTTTGGGTGTTTTTAAAAATGTCGGTCGAGGCAGCTAGGCATCTATCTGCTCGTGAGAATCCTGCTCGTTTGGTCGGTTTTAGTGCTCCACAATCTATTCTCCATTCTTTTCGAATCCATAAACATAAATAAAAGGACCCCCTTTTATGTCACATTTGATATTCTTTTGGTTAAGCCATTCATTTTAATTAAGAAGTTGAGGAGTTAGGTTGTTGATATTATCTTATTGATGAATCATTAATTTGATTAAAGAATTTCGATATATTTTAACATCTTTTAGATATTATTTTTAAAAACTAAATATGTGTATCTTCGTAGAGAAATGAGAACTCATGCTACTGTATTAAAACATTGTTATAAACGATTTTAAAGAATCTGGAATAACAAAACATAGAGGCAAGGAGAGAGAAATAAGAGAAAATTTTGTTTGACTTGATTAATAAAAACTAAAATGCAAGAATATTTACAATAAACTTATTTGACGACTATAATAATCAAATAACTTTTGAAAACAAATTATTAATGTATTACATCTGTGATTTTGAGAGGTAGTGTGAAATGATTTGAAAAATTAATGATTTAGTCTTACAATATTTAATCGGTGATAAAATAATTTGTAAATTATATCACACTAATACACAAAATATTTAAATAATAAACAATTGTCTCATATATCAAATACACTTGTTTGTCAATATACCAATTATTTATACCTAAAAACCAATTAAATATACATATATGTTTTTGTCTGGACAAAAATGAATATTCAGTGATCAGTTAGTGTATTGGGTACAACTACGATGACTTTTGAAGAAAGATTAACTTATTTCAATTAGCCTAATTAACAAAGCAAATAAAACTAGTAGACATCAGTCTTAGTTGACCCTTGAAAGTAGGTTTTCGGCCTTCTAGAAGCACCAGGCCCACACCTTCTGTTTTCTCAACTTTGATCATTCATATTCTCCATAACAATGCTTTCTGAAAGTTGATGAGTCAAGCATGCAATTAATAATGGTTGATATGTATGTTCCATATACAACCTTAATACTCAACAATGATTTAAAATTGTGAGAAAATTTGGTAAAATTATTGACAGGGTAAAACAAGACATTTCATGGAAATAGGCCCTTTTACATTAATTAATTTCAAATAAGAGCTGCAACTTTCCTATTATACACAATGGTCCCCTACATTAGATGTAGCTTTTATATATAGAGCACCGTTGAACCAGTCACGTAATTAATGTTGCCAAAAACATCTAAAAAGAGGAGGTGAAGTTGACAAATGACAATGACAATTTTTGTAATATTGATTACATATTGTAAGTTTTTAATGACATCCGATTTTGCTTTTCTCATCTAAAAATATGAATAGATTTGCAAGTTTCTTAACTATGTCACGGCACATCCGCTGTCAATAGTCTGACAAGTTTTTCTCTCTTTATTTATCTTAATTGGAGAGCTCATGTATTCCTACTTCCTTTCCTTATTTAAAAAAAAAAAATTGAAATATGTAAGAAAAATTTTAAGTAATATAACTATATTGTGTATTTGTGTTCATATATAAAAAAAAAAGTTTTGTTTTCTATATCTGTGTTCCTATATTGTGTATATTTTTTGGAAAGAGTGGTTTTGGAGCTCTGCCGTTTAATTATCTTCTAGATTATTTTATTATACAAAGTACAGATGGCGAACTAACATAAAGGTCTTGTTGATTGGAGAGGTACAAATTGGAGTGGCATAACATTAAGGTGATGCTATGAGATTGAGAGGAACTTTTATAGAAGGCCTTTATTTCCCTAAAGAGGCAGGTAGTTGTCATGGGGTGAGATCATTGGGCTACCAACCTCCAACCACCACCGCCCAATGCAAAACTTTTTTTTTTGTTCTAATTATCATTTATTTATTTTATTTTTCCTTCTTTTCTCCTCCTCTGATAGCATCACCTGGCCCAAGCCCAAGTTGGTGGAGACCTGTATTTCAGATTGGGCATGGACCCCACATATCCCATTCCATTTTTTAATTCATATCCTCTGCATTAACTCAAAAGGAATATTTTGAGTTAATAAATCTCAGCCATCCGATTTGTTTTTAAGATTCATGCGGATTGATCTGTACTAATATTAAAGGGACCTCTATATTATAGGCAAGAACCGGATTGGCTCCGTTCAAAATCAAACGGTTAAGATTCTCTTTTGAGTTAATGCAGAGGATACAAATTCTCCATTTTTTCACCACGCCATGGAGTACATGTTGGGAATCATAAAGGCCAAACAATTACTCATTATCTAGATATCAAACAATTACATCTCATCTAGGGGTCAGACACTTACACTCCGGGGAAGAAGAAACAATCCCCACCTTAACCTAAGACCGTCATATGCCAAAGAGATTCAAAACATAATCTTTAGTGCGGAATACAATACCTGATTTCATGTCGTTTGCCATGAAATATCAAAGCCAAAGATGGAGCAGCAAACGTCTCCGTGATCGCAAGACAAGACTCTTGATGTCAAGATTTCCCTCATGCATTTTTGGTTGAATCTTAGATTAGGTCTTCCAAAGCAACAAGATCACCCTTGAGAAATCATCTCCAAAATTCTAATGGATTTCTCCTCTCAATTCTTTGATGGTGGAAGAAGGGAGAAGGCTCTCAACATTCTGTCTAAGAGTAACCTTTTTTAGAATTATGAGATGTGTTAGTTATATATAGGTTTACACATCTGACAGCGCGAGTGCGGATGCACTGACCCGCACTGGGTTGTAACATGTCCAAATAAAACATGTCCAAATAACCGCCTTAAACTTCAGCCCCGAATTTTCCCAAATCCTGAGTGCGTCCGCATTACGCTCGAACTTTTCTACATTGAACTGCAGAAATTCGCCTAAGTCCTGAGTGCATCCGCACTAGGCATTTGAACTTTAAAAAATCACCTAAGTACCAAGTGCATCCGCACTGGATCTCAATGCGTTCACATTACGCTCGGACATTTTTCCTGTGTTGTCTGAAGTTCCCAGAATTTGGCTATGTAGATTTCATGCTATCTTAACATCCTCCAAAATCTGAGTCGGTATACCCAATGACCTCTAACCTGTCCAATCTCCGATACGTGAACATGTGGTCTTTTGTTCGCTTCAGGTACCTCAAGACCCGTTTGGCTGCTTTTCAATAATCTAGACCTGGATTTGATAAGTATCGGCCCAACATGCCAGTGATGAATGCAATATCCGGACGCGTACACACTTGCGCATACATGATGCTTCCAGTGACTGAGGTATATAGATACTTTTGTATTACTTCATTTTCTAAATTATTCTTTGGGCATTGGCTGAGACTGTATTTGTCTTGTTTTGCCACAGGGGTATGTCCTAGTTTACTGTCTTGTATGCCATACCTTTTCATGACATTTTCGATATAATTCCTTTGGGACAAACCTAATATACCTTGGGTTCTATTCCTCAGTATTTCAATCACTATGACAAATGATGTATCACCAAGATCTTCCATATCAAAATTCTTCATCATAAATTTCTTAGTCTCATGCAACATATTTATATCATTGCTGGCAAGCAATATGTCATCCACATATAAAATCAGAAATACAAACTTACTCCCACAGAACTTAAGGTATATACACTCATCCACAAGATTTGCCTCAAAATCAAATGAGATAATCACATTATGAAATTTGTAGTACTATTACCGAGACGCTTGTTTTAGCCCATAGATAGATTTCTTGAGTTTGCATACCATACTTTGTATCTTCCGACACATAGTTTTCTGGTTGCACCATATAGATTATTTTCTCAATGTCACCATTGAGAAACACAGTCTTAACATCCATCTGATGAAGCTCTAAATCAAAATGCGCAACTAATGTCAATATAATCCTTAAAAAGCCTTTCAAAGAAACTGGAGAGAAAGTCTATTTATAATCGATGCCTTCATTTTGTGTAAAACCATTAGCGACAAGACGGGCCTTATATTTCTCCATACTACCTTTCGAATCTCTCTTGGTTTTAAATATCCATTTACAACCAATGGGTCTCGCTTCTTTAGGTAATGGGACAATTTCTCAAACGTCATTGTCAGCCATAGATTTTATTTCCTCATTCATGGCATCGATCCACTTGTGAGAGTTGGAGTCTTGCATGGCTTGTTGAAAATTTATGGGGTCATTTTCTAACATGCCAACATCAAACTCATGTTCTTGAAGGTAAACTATATGATCCAAATATATTGCAGACCTTTTCACTCTAGTGGATCTTCTTATTGGCACTTCTGAATTTTCTTGAGAGTTTTTAGCATTGTTATCAACAATCTGGCCAACAACAGCATCATTCGAAATTTCTGAAATTTGACTTTGTGCTGTTTGTTCTTGTTGAGTTTGGTCTTCAATAATGGTTTTATTTTTTATATCTGTATTTTGAGTTAAAATGGGTTCAATATCCACAAAACTCTCAATACTTGTGAGAATGTTTGCACATTCATCTTCGAATTCAAAATCCATTGTTGTATCTTTCCCCACAAACTCAACATCCTCAAAAAAATTTGTATTTTCCGTCTCAAAAACTGAAAATTGTGTGGGATTATAAAACTTATAGCCCCTTGACCGCTCGACATATCCAATAAAATAACAACTAACAGTTCTTTCATCCAGTTTATTTTTGTGCGACATGTAAGGCTTTGCTTCAACTGGATATTCCCACATACGTAAATATTTCAAATTAGGCTTTTGCCCATTCCACATCTCATATGGGATTTTGTTAGTTCCTTTAGTGTTCACTCTATTTAGGATATATGCTGTTGTTTTTAAGGCTTCACCCATATATTATTTGGTAAAGTAATGCGACTAATCATATTTCTTACCATGTCCTTAAGTGTTCTATTGTGCCTCTCAGAAACACCATTGATTGTCGACGAACCGAGCAATGTATACTGAGGCACAATGCCGCATTCATCTATGAAATGTGCAAAATGTCATTTATATTATTCTCCTGGTCCATCATATATGCCGTAATATTCACCACCACGGTTAGATCTAATGGCCTAAATGCGTTTGTTAAGTTCTAACTCAACTTCTGCTTTGAAACTTTTGAACATGTCAAGGGCTTGAGCCTTTTTCTTAATTAAAATATGTAGCCATATCTTGAATAGTCATCTATGAAACTAATAAAATACCGGTGACCATTTCTTGTAGCCATTGAAAACAGACCGCATATATCGGTATGAATTAATTCCAAGACTTCCGAACACCTATTGGCTTCATATTTTCTGAAATTGGTTTATTTTTCTTTTATGCAATTAATACAATCACCAAAATCTGAAAAATTTAAGGGTTGGAGAATGTCATTTGACACAAGTCTTTCAATTCTATGTTTAGAAAGGTGACCTAATCGCTTGTGCCATAATATAGTCGAATTCTCATTTGTTAATTTTCTTTTCTTACTATTTGTATTCACATGCAAGGTTTCAATATATGAGCTATTGGCATCCAAAAAATATATATTAATATAAACAAAAAGAAAATCATAACCAACTTGATTTGAATCATGAAACAAACTAAAGTTTCTATTTTCAAAAGTACAAGTAAATACATACTTATCCAATGTAGAAATAGAAATTAAGTTACGTCTAAAAGATGGTACAACAAAAGTCTCATACAAATTAAAATAAAATCCTGATTTTAACAATAATCTATAAGTCTCAATAGCCTCCGCCTCAATTTTATTGCCATCGCCCACAAAAATGAATCTCTTATCATCACTTGGCTTTCGACAATTTAGGCAGTCCTGCAAAAATATGTGAGTAGTTGCACATGAATCTATCCACCAAGTATATCTAGATACAGAAGATAAATTAACTTTTGTACAAACTATAACAAGATATTTTACCTTTCTTAGCACGTCATGCGTGATAATTCTGGCAATGAATCTTTTTGTGTCCAACCGCACCACAGAAGTAACAGGTATTTTTCAATGTGGCAACTTTTTTGCCCTTATCCTGTTTCTTGTTGATTTAGAAGTAGTAGCAACATGAGCACTTTATGTCTTAACTTGTTTCAGTCTTTCCTCTTCTTCCACACAATGAGAGATAAGTTCATTGAGTGGTCATTTGTCCTTTTGACAATTGTAGCTCACCCTAAACTGTCCAAAGTATGGAGGAAGTGATATTAATACCAAATGCATCAAGAGATCATCAGAGATCTTCAACTTAAGTGCCCTTAGTTTTGAAATAACATTAGACATCTCCATGATGTACTCTCTAATACTTCTTTTATCTTTATATTTTATTGAGACAAGCTTGGTCAAGAGTGTACCAATTTTAAACTTTTCATTCTTGACAAACTTTGTCTTAACTTCAGCCAAAAAAGTCTTAGCAATTGATAATCTAATAATAAATTAAGCCTCTAAATGCCTTTGGAATAGACCTTTTCATAATCATTAGACTCACTCTATTAGATCTATCCCACTTTTCATCAATCCTTATTTGATTAGGGGTTGAGGTATCACTTATTTTGGGACGTTCTATTCTGAATGCTAAGTCTAAATCTATGACACCGAGAGTTATCATAACACTCTCCTGCCAATAATTGAAATTGGTATCATTTAACATCGGAATGTCTTTTAGACCAGTAGTAATGCTAGCTAAAAAATACGAACAAAAACACACAAAATAACCACGATTTAGCAAAATAAATTATGAATTTTATAAATTATGTTCAAACAAAAACTAGACACTACCATCTTAACAAAGTATCAGTTTTCATTAATTGATTACCGGAGGGCAAAAGAATTAACTTTTTATGATACTTTGGCGCAATAATAAAGTATTGATGATTCAATAACATATCGAAAACATGTCTTCTGGAGGGCCGACATTATTGACATATGTATCAATCATAATAATCATCACTATACTTTAATATTACTAAATTGTACATAAAATTTCAACAATCATTATATTCCGTTGAATGTACACTTAATTTCTTTTTATATAATGAACTCAATTAACCTTGTCAAAAGAGGTACCGGAGGGTACAATAATGACTCAATTAATCAATTCAAGATATATACAACTACAATGCCTTTGTAAGAATCATAATCTATACCTTCAACATAAATAAAATTGTAATTAAATAAATATAATTGTATCATAACAATTGCAGTCATTTTTCAGAAATTTTTCGAGACTAGTGCGCCCGCATTGCCCCCAATTTTTTTTTTAATTATCCAAATTTTGAAAAACCTAAAATTAATTGCACTTGTTATGCTGAATTATGACACGATCTAGAGAGAAACTTTAAAATTGGAAGCACCTCATAATAGCCTTTCAAATTTAAAAATTTCTTTCTAATTTTGTAAATTCTATTTTAGAAAATTTATAAAAAATAAACTTTTCAAAACCCTAATTTCAAAAAATTACCTAGAAAATTGTCAAATGAATGGCTTGTGGAATTTCATGTGTGCCATAGTAGGCCACATAACGATTCCAAGATCGAATCTTGATTAGAATTTTACAATTTTAAATAGAAATTTTCGAGCAAACCCTAACCAACTTAATAACTTAAAAATCTGAGCAATTAGGATCTTAATGAAAAAATAACTTTTGTGCTTCCAAACATAAATTTTCAGATCAAGAAAATCAAGAAAAAATCCAACAAAAATCAATGAAAAATCAATCAATTCCTAATTCTTTCTAGATCATTAAAGACATAATCCTTCGGCATATGAAGGCTCTGATACCACTTATTGGGAATCATAAAGGCCAAACAATTACGTCTTATCTAGAGATCAAACAATTACATCTCATCTAGGGGTCAAACACTTACACCCCGGGGAAGAAGAAATAATCTCCACCTTAATCTAAGACCGTCCTATGCCAAAGAGACCCAAAACATAATCTTTAGTGCGAAATACAATACCTGATTTCATGTCGTTTGCCATGGAATATCAAAGCCGAAGATGGAGCAGTAAACGTTTCTGTGAGCGCGAGACAAGACTCTTGATGTCAAGATTTTCCTCACGCATTTTTGGTTGAATCTTAGATTAGGTCTTCCAAAGCAACAAGATCGTCCTTGAGAAATTCTCTCCAAAATTCTAATGAATTTATCCTCTCAATTCTTTGATGGTGGAAGAAAAGAGAAGGCTCTCAACATTCTGTCTAAGAATAACCTATTTTAGAATTATGAGATGAGTTAGTTATCTTGTGCCTTGGGAACCCATCTATATATAGGTTTACACACATCTAACAGCACGAGTGCGGATGCACTGACCCGCATTGGGGCTCAGTGCGTCCGCACTAGGTTGTAACGTATCCAAATAACCGCCTTAAACTTCATTTCCGAATTTTCCCAAGTCCTGAGTGCGTCTGCACTGGATCTCAGTGCGTCCATATTACGGTCGGAATTTTATGCATTAAACTGCAGAAATTCGCCTAAGTACCGAGTGCGTCCGCATTACGCTCGGATATTTTTCCTGTGTTGTCTGAAGTTCTCAGAATTTGGCTAAGTAATTAGTGCGTCCGCACTCAGAGTCAAAATGATAGTTTTCTTAATTGCAAATCTCAAAATCAGTCCATCAATAATTTGATATTTGCATAAATTGTTCTACACATTTATGAACCACATCCTATTGAATACATAGATTGTCTAATATCTTAATTTTATATTATATCATTTTAATTGTGACAATCATATATGACAATAAATAATTCATAATTATATCACATATATGCTCAACGGGATTAAGATCCAACAGTACCCCCCAGGTAGTTTGCTAATGCTAAACAAAGTAGAAGGTATTTTTTTATGTTTAGTGCAGCTAATTACGAGTGATTATGTAGGGGCGATATGTATATATATTGGGAAAAGGGTGCTAAGTCTCGAGTTCGGATCCTTTGTGTTAATTTTATGCATTTTTCACCGTTTGAGTTTAAATCCGGACCATTTGATTAGAATTCAGATTAATCCAGTCTAAATTTGTAATGCATGAGATTCTTTTAAAATACGTGCTGATACATAATAAACGGATTGAATTCAACCTTTAGGTAAGGTACCTTTAAGTAATGAAAGTGGGAAGCAATGTAATGAACATCAGATCAAATTTGATCGAAATTGTTCAATCCGCATTAATATTTATATGCATTTAATCAGTACATATCTCAAATTTTTTGCACGAATCTTAATACAGATCGAATTGACTGGACCTATGTATACCGGACCGCCACACAGAGACTTAATATATATTACCGCTTATGTGGTCTGTATATGCCTAATGATAAACTAATAGGTGTGTTTGGCGTGGAACGGCCGAATGGAATAAATTAAGTGGATAAACACATACCTTGGAAAAGGAATCCGTGAGAATGTTGGACTTTTGTCTTTATATAGCACAGGGTATTGTTTGTACCAGTGTTGTAAATAATTGTATTCGGTTGTTGGATGGACACTCAAGCGATTAATTGATATGCAGTTAATTAATTATAATTATATGAATAATTTAATGTTTTTATTAAATTTATGTATATATATAATAGTTTATTAAAAATAATTTATTTAACTCATTAAACTTATCAAATAAACTTAATTTAATTTAGTTTCATTATTATAATATGACATTGCGTTTATATTTTTTTAACGTATAAGAATTTTCATATGTAAGTAACACATTTATTTAATGAAAAAATAAACTCAAGAATTAAGCATTTTCAAATACTAATAACATATTATTAGAAAGAAATGAAACATTTCAACATAAAATCACTAAATTTAGTTTATGATAACAACTTAGTTTCATAAATGAATATGTTGTACTAATTGAAAAAAATTACATTAATAAGTAAGAAAAATATATGGTATATAAATAACAGAATAATTAATCATTTTCAAAGTAAGTGTTCACACAAAAGCGTATGGTACAAAGTTTCAGTACAGCAAGCTGTACCTTTTAACCTTTAATACACCTTCGGTTCAGACTGCAAGTGCACAGTCCTATCGAGTAGTATATCGTCGGGTATCGATCACAGGGACGGTTCAAATCTAAACCGGACTCTACTTAAATCAGTTAAAGACTAGAAGTGAGAAATGGTTGGTTTTTGGTATTTAATTCCTAATCAATTCAATAACAGTAATTAAATGAAAGACAGTAAATAAACTTAGTGAAAATCAATAATAAAAGGAGTTTCCAGGGTTTCAGACTTATCTCAGTTCTGCCTCTCAGTCCCTGACACGGACCGTGTAATTTCTTACACGGGTCGTATCATCTTACACGGACCGTGTAGTTTCCTACACGGGTCGTATCAGATTACACGGACCGTGTACTATCGTACACGGGTCGTGTGGACTTCGAGTTAATGCACCAGTCACTGTTTCTTTACGTGGTTCCTTTGTGTAGGGTTCAACTGACCAGACCTAATGTTTCTAAACCTCAACTGTCGTATGTTGGTTTATCAACTTGGTATGGAATCTGCAATATCTGCCCTCTTTGGGCTCTAAACCTCAACTGTCGTATATTGGTTCGAGTTACCAAGTTACTTGTTTGGAATACTAAAGGTAACCTCTTATCCGTCGATAAGAGGAAATGTTCACCTTCCGGCTACTAGTTGGTTTCCCATGTCGGATCACTAATCCTACCTCATGTACTTAATCTGGTTGCAAGATCAAATTGGACACAGTACCTTATAGATGTGGCCTCATCTAGTGGTCAAACCAAATAATAATCAAGCAATTCAAACTAAGCAATTAAAATCAATCACAATCAAGTAAACACAAATTTCAACGTAAAAATCCAATAACTAGATGCAAAACAAAATATTCGATTACATCTTAACCCTAGAAACAAATAAAACTACTCAAACATAGTACAAAAACAGATAACAAAGATAAAGGAATAAGAATTCATTCTAAAACCCGAAGTACAAAGAAGATCCACAACAAAAACTCGCATCTTTTGCTTCTCAACTTCGTCTCCAAGCAATAGCCGTCAATCTCTAACTCTAGAATTGTCTCTTTGCTCCAGAATCCTTCTCTGGTGCAAGAAATCCCGTTTAAATAGCCTAGGCCGACTTTCCTTCCATCAGATTTCTTTCCAGAACTCTAGATCTCTTTCCGGATTTGTCTGATACGACCCGTGTAACATCCTGTACGGGTCGTGTGCCTGTGTCTCTTCTGAGGTCGAGTCAGCAGTCGTGTCTGTGGTCGAGTCGAGGTTGGTACGACCCGCACAAGATTGTACACGGGTCGTGTAAATACTTCTCAAATTCCAGATTCTCCTCGATTTCATCTCATTCCTGCAAAATTAGAACAAACTTGCAGCAGTACCATATTCTATGGATATTTTAATGAAATACAACCGATTAAATGATTCTAGACACAGGTTTTGGTACAAAATATAGGTCGGAAAGTAGATATGTTTGTGGGATATCAGTAAGCAAGAAAAAAAAAATATATAAAAAGAATAATTATTTTAGTACCCGCGCTACAGTACCCGCACTTAGAGAAATAATGTATTATGATTTCCACTAATTATATTGTGCCCACTAATTATTATTCTAAAAAATATATTATATAGTCTCAACTAATTGTTATTCTAAAATCCCAGCAACACCATTTTTTTGTGGTCCCCGCAAATTATATAGTTTCCTTTTTACAGTTCCCGTACTCGTTCCCGCATCAATCTTTCTCTAATAAAAATAGTTGACTTCATAGAAATAAATACTTCAGATATAAATACTTTCAGTACTTAGATATTAATTCTTTCAGTGTCATATGTAAAAAATACTTAGATATTTATACTTTCGTAGTTATAAATACTAAGAAAATAAGATATTAACACTTAAAAAAATGATATTAATATGATGCATAACTTGTTATGGTTCCCTTTTCGAGTTCTCTAATCATTTCTGCATCGGCCTTCCTCTAACAAAAATAGTTGACCTCATAAGTATAAATATTTTAATATATAAGTATAAATAATTTCAACACTTAGATATTAATACTTTCAGTGTCATATATAAAAAATATTTGCAAGTATAGGTATAAATACTTTTACGACGAGGTATAAATACTTGCACGACGACGAGTCTGAAGGTAACATCATCATGGATCTCATTTGAAAGAAAAAATTACGTAGGTATTAATAATTTTTTTTTTTAATTATGGAGATTTGCAATCCCTGCTGGAAATTATCTTTATGTATTTAATTTTCGGTGGTCCCCCGCAGGTACAGTACTATGGGTACTATTATCTTCGCGCTGCAGTACCCGCACAATAAATAATTGTTCACCTCATACCTATAAATACTTCCGTACATCGGCATTAATACTTTAGGAAAAAAAAATCAAATTTTGGAGTTTTTGCAATCCCCACAAAAAGTTATTTTTTCACATTTAATTTCGGTGGTCCCTTTGCGGGTACAACACGAGTACTATTATCAGCTCTCACATAAAAAATATTAGATGTATGTCCAAGCACAAATAAAACTACAAAACATGATTTATAAATCACACACTATCACATGAAAAAAATTCAATGTGAAAAATAAATATTTACTGGAATAAACAAAAATAAACGGGAATAAATGAAAATAAACGAATGATTAAACGGTTGATTAATTATTTTCATCCGCAAACATGCATTTGTTAAGTATATTTGTAACGGTTTGACCACCGTTAATAATTAAACGGCTAATTAAACAGCCGTTAAGAAGTTTTTTTTGACAATTCTGATTTGTACCTTGAACTTCATCAATAGTTCAGAAATTTACCAGCATATTTGGAAGCAACTTGTTGCCATTTATAATTTTCGAATTTGACCGTCTTTACATTTCCCCTGAAATTCTCAGGACGCATCATTTAAATAAGTACATAGTTAAGTAAAAAATTTATGCAAAACTTAAATACAAACTGACTGACTTAAAGAAAACATTTGAGAAAATTCTTTAAAATTTGTCTTTTGGGATAAGATTATAAGAATCATTCTCCTTAAATCGGTGCAAATATATTTTTAGTTAGGACATATGTTTTTTCAAAAAAAGTTAGGACATGAATTTTTTAAGAGTTCAATAAGCCCGTTCATACTGAAATTCTATGAAGAACAATCATTCATTTAGAACAGTGTTGTAATAAACTTCGATTTAGGTCGATTAATCGGCTAATTAGTCATTGACGGTGATCAAACTGTAGTGGATTTTTTTTTACTAATTGACTGATTAGTTTCAATTATAGCCGATTATTCTCAATTAATCGCTTTACCTTATCCATCCGACAACCGCATACCATTATTTACCACACTGATTTAGAATTCTACTACAAATAAAATCCGCACAGGATAAAGAACTCCACGCCCCCATTTAGTTGAAATGGAGAAGTCCATTTGTTGTGCTTCCGTACAACTGCACAAGCGTCCACCAAAACTGGAGAGTAGGGATGAGCAAATATCTCATACCAACTAATCCAGACCAAGATTGGCAGTCATGCATTTTTTCACATGAGCTGCCACAACCCACATGCATCAGACACATCATCAGTGGTCTAGTGCTACAAGAGAACTGGATTCTTAGTTAAAGACTCCAATGGCCAGGGCCCAGGAGGTTTTGTCATGTGGGAGTTGTGTTATCTATAATCTCTGTGGACTGTGTGAATGTTGAGTGTGAGTGTGAGTGTGTGAGTGGTGGGGGTTGGTGGGCTAATGACTAGTTTAATCATCAATGCCACACTTTTCCAGGTAAGGAAGGTTATGGCCTTCCTTATGGCTGTTAGATAGTTCTTATGTGGCCCAATATTGTATCTCTCTGTGTGGTCCACTTGTGCCTATTCAATTATGTTGCAATTTTGTAAGCTTAGTCAACTTGGTTACAAATGCAAAAGTTGCAAAAATATAGTTTTGCTTATTATCTTATGTGATATAAATTTAATGTAACTTTCTGTGAATTTTTTAAATAAACCATAGATTGGCATCAAAGTTGGCCTAAAGCACCCCACCATAGTATACTGTATACCCCCTTCTCTTTTGTTTGTTTATTACCCACCCTTCTACCTACCAAAAGAAACACCTCACATGTTCCCCACTTCCCCCCTGTACATGCCAAACGCTTCTAATTCTACTAGATGAAATGATGATTGCAGATTTTCAGTAGCCGTTCATGACCAGATAGTACCTGTGGCATGTTGCAACTACCTCCGGAATTACTAAACATGGATCAAGTTATTGTTTCACATAATAATTACTTTAAAATAAATAACTCCACATCTACTAAGGGTGGGAATTCGGTTGATTGATGAAAAATGAAAGTTTCCACTAGAATACTGAAGATTAATTCATTTATGGGCTATAATTAAAATTTTAAAAAATTCTAGGATTTTGTAAGTATTTTGTAGAATATTTGTTTAATTTTCTCAATAATATCAAGTTATAATTTGTAACATATAAGTACTATAAAAATGTAAGATCAAGTTAATTATTTATTTTCTAGTATTATACATTTATTTTTTATACATAGTTCATATTTGATCCTCACAAAAATGTAAGAATGTATACATTATTGACCCCCATAATTATAATCTATGATTTTGACGTGATTGTTGTTTTAATATTAAATATTGACAAGATATGTGACCTCATTCAAAAATAATGTAAC